>JAJMSL010000033.1:0-127034 GCA_030558395.1 Danielia reshetovae | reverse complement strand
GAAATCTACAATGAGCTGGAAGTATTTGGGGAAAATGGATACTTCATTTTTCTCGTGACAATTACGAATTCTGCTCTTCCCCAATGTGAATTTTTGGGGCTCCAGTTGATCTTTTCACTTAAGAGAGGTGCGACATTTATGTGAATAATACTGTACAATAAACTAATTAGCACGACCCCACAACCCTTCGTAATCAAAACACATAATCGAATACGTAAGCACGAAACCTCCTCCACCAAATCCTGCCTCGTTTGTCATCCGTGGTTTTCTCCGACTTCCAATTCTCGTTGTGGCTTTGCCTGCACGTACAATTAGTAAATCACTGACAAATGCACCTCGACGCAGGACATGCGCTACCTCGGAGTTTGTAAGCACTACCTATATATTGCATTGCAAAAGCACTGTGGTCTCAAAACCATTCAATTGAATAACCAATACTAATTCCTACTATCACGATGTCAAAGATCTCTGTTGCTATTTTCGGTCTCAACGGTGCGTTGGGAAAGCCAACTTTGGAAGCTTTGCAGAGCCCAATTTTCGCAGACAAGTTCCAGTTCCCAATTTTGGCCGTCACTAGAGACGCTTCCAAGACCACGTCCACCGACAAGGTGAAGTACATCCAGGGTGATTACGTGGCCGACTCTGCTAACTTGGCCGAGCAATTGAAGGGCACCGATGTGATTATCGAATTGCTTAGTTTCGAAGCAACTTTGTACGCAGCCGTCGAGAAGATTGTCGGTATTGTCAAGCCTAAAATCTTCATTCCTTCTCAATTCGGTTGCGATACCGAAAGAGCCGGGGAAGTGTTGCCTGGTTTTTTGGAAGTCAAGGCTGTGCACTCCATCAATGCTAGAAAGCTTGGAGTCAAGGTGGTGGATGTCTGCACATCTTGCTTTGCTGCTCCCGGCTCGTTTTTGTACGAGTTTATTGGTCATGTTGGAGGCCATCCAGAGACTAACTCGGTCACCTACTTGGGTTCTCCGGACACTAAGGTTGCTTTCAGCACACTTGGGGATGTTGGGAAGGTGCTTGCTTCCATTGCTTCCAAGCCTGCCCTGGCCCTTCCAGACAAAATCAGAGTGCAGTCAGGAGAAATTAGCTTCAAGGATGTCATTACCAGGTACGAGGAGACACACAAGGTGAAGTTGGAGGAGAAGAACTCTGTTTCCAAGGAGGTTGCATTGACCGAGGGCCTTGCCGTTTGGGCTGCTGGGTTCGACATCTCTAAGTTCTTTTACTACTTGAATGTTATTGCTTCGCAGGGTGTTGACAAGGGAGTATCTTTCTCAACCACCCACAACGAATTGCTCAACCCAGGTGAGTCTTTGTGGAAGTGGGAATCATTTTAAGTAGTTTGTATTTTTTCGTGTGTTATGATCAAGTATTTTATTGAGATTTCTGGTTGTAAAATATAATCATAAAATATATCATAAACAGTTCAATTTTAATGTAGGATTGCGCCTGGATAAACTAAGGAACGGGTGCAAATTCGGATCTGAAAACAGTTATCTATGGAACTTGCCTATTGAGCCTGTCAACTTCTGTACCTTGCGGCAATCGTGTAATCTGTTCTTGGCCATAATTCCTGATATATCACCTAGAAGTCGGTTTGATTTCTTTCTATCTGAGTAATGGCAGAAGAGCCTCAGTGCTAGTGATTCAGTGCATTGCGGAAAAAACAACTGGTATTCAAGAACCCATCCTCAATACAGTTGGTCACAAAGAAAACATTTTCTATTGCCAATGTTTCTATTGGAGGTGTTTTACCTTGTTTGCTTTATAACACCTTTTGCAGACAATTTTAATTTCTTGGTTATTTTTACCTCATGAAAAGAAAACGGCAAATCAGAAAGAGAGAGTAAATGTTCACGGGTTCTCTTAAACTGGGAACGATGCAAAATTGGCCCATTCCCGTGACTGTGGCTCACGCACTTTCCCACAAACCACCAGCTAATTCCTGGATTGTCATAACCACAACTAATCTAAACACCACACCAAAACCCTTCAAGCACTTAACCAAGGTGTGGCTTCGGCACCTATGCACAGACGACTGTAACATGGTCTATCGATCGGAAAACTCCAAGGAATTCCTTGCCTCTTCACCATCAAAACAACCAAAATTCACATCTTGACTTAATCACACTGTTTTGGTGCTTTAGGTGAACATTGAAAGCCTTGCAAACAACATTTTTTGCGAACTTCTTGCATGACTATGTGGCTCATACAGCATTATTCACATAAAAGTCGCACCCCTATAAACGGGATATCGTTGACATTGTTTAATCATTTCGGACGATAGTTACGTAGAATTCGAGATTAATTTCGTTAAACATTCAAATAAAATCCAATCCCTCACTAGAGAATTTCGGTTTTCTATTGTATGTATTATGAGAACATGGTGAAGTGAATTCGGCTTCCGTCAAGTCAAATGATCCTTCCATCATTTTCAAATGCGCCACGAATTGATGCAAATTTCACTCACTAACCGAATGAATTTCCAACATTGATCTCACCTAATTTTGTGTTCGCTAATTCAGAAATACGAACACTGACAACTCTCAATTGCGTACTGAGACCATTCCAAATTCGTGTCATTTGTTTCAATGTTTCGCATGCTTTCGAAAGTTCAAAATTCGCTTGCTTTGTAAATTGCAACACGTGACCACAATCGATATAAAGGGGGTGAGTTCTAATTCATGGATTTTTCCTTTAGCACACAACATGTCTTTCCAATTTGTGTATGATGATGGAAACTCATAGCCGTTCGTGGTCGTAGGTGCCTCTATTTGCCTCCATATTCTCCAGAACTCAACCCTATTGAGATGTTCTAGAATTCAATTAAGAGTAAACTCAACAGAGAGAAGTTACTCCAGAAGGAAACATAGACACAGAGAATTGCTGAAGCCGCAAATTTAGTTCATGTTGATTCCATCCAGGGTAGCATTCAACACTCTGTGAATTGTTTTCAAGAATGTCTTGAAATGCAACCTTTGTGAGCCATGAATAGACTGCGAATTATACGAATTGCAGTCGCGAATCATGAAGGCAACCTTCAAGAACTTCAAATGAACAATTAGCGAAATTCTCATTTTGGAGAGTACGTATTCTGTATGTTTAGGATACGACTTTGATTTTGACTTCCACTACTATTTTATTCCAAGTTGGAACATAATTAATTCGTTGGCCATTGAGGCGAACTTTTTTTCCGTAAATATGGTAAATATATATTCAATTAATGAAATTTTCAAAGCACAATTTGGTACTTGTAGACCAGTTCTCCCGAAATCTACAATGACCTGGAAGAATTTGGGGAAAATGGATACTTCATTTTTCTGGCGGCAATTACGAATTCTGCTCTTCCCCAATGTGAATTTTTGGATCTCTAGCTGATCTTTTCACTTAAGAGAGGTGCGACTTTTATGTGAATAATACTGTACAACCCTTGTTTTAGAAGCAAGAGGTTTCATAAGTTGCAGCCTTTGATCTCAGCGTATATATGCAGTATTGGACTTTCAAGATATCCGGTGATTCTATGGGGTCGCCATGCCTTTAGAAACATTTTAATGGAATTTCAGAGGCACTTCTGCTTGTTTCCCGTTCAAAAAACTTTCGGAATTATCCCTTGACTAAATGGTGTACGGGTCTAATTCTGGCCGTCATTTGCAGCTTCAGATGCGACTGAAGTAAAAGAAGGCAAACGAACCGTCGTTGTCGAAAGCAAAACTCTGCTTCGCACCCAACCAGCTATCAACGAAGTTCTGCTCAATTTATTTCAAATACAAAGGAGTAGCCGTAGTATTATGGTGGCAGCTAACATTATTTTCTGAATTCTCAGTATCGCGTTCGAAATCTCCTTACCAAGTCAATAGATAAGAGCAACGCAACACCAAGCTTCGTAACTCCATCAGAAGTTCCGAAAATTAAGAAGTCACGGAAATTGTTTGACCAGAAGTGAGGTCAATTGGTTCATCTTCGCCATGATTCTTCTTGGTTCTCTGTGATTCTTGATTCTTCGTAATCCTCCGTGATTCATACTTTATAATTCTTCGTTCCTCGTAATTCTGGCTCTTCGTCCATCCCCTAGCTAAATCCCACCCTCACCTGGCCCTCAAACCACCGGTCAATCACATCTCTCGGATTGGCCACGCCCTCGGTGTACTCGAAAATACACTTGTTGATCCGAACATACCGCAAGTTGCACTGGGCCTGCCAGTACAACAACGCCACGTGCTGAACCTTGAACCACTCGTCGTATATGTTGGGGTGCGCCATGCCGAGACCCAAATGCGGAGCTCCTCCGGCCTTTTGCCCAAATACGTCGAGCACCTCCAACTCTTTAAGGTTCTGGAGGAGGTCCAAGAGAATGTCCACGCCGTGGGCGGTTTCGCCCGAGTTGAGGCGCAAGCTGCGGAGCCGGAGCCCGTGGAGGCCGCCGAAAAGGGCAATAGGCGTCGGCCGCACCACGTCGCAAAACGAATTCTCCTCCCTGACCTCGATCGAGAGTTTCGTGAGGTGCACCTGCTTCAGAATCGAAAAGGCGTAGTCGGCATACATAGCCTCCACGTCCACGTTGTGACGCTTGATGTCGTTGATGCGCACGACCAAGTCCAACGCCTGGAGGCTGCACAAGCCCTCCAAAAGGCCTCCCACGGTGTCTTTGTGCGTTTCCCTGTAGTCCAAATGCAAATGCGTGAGCTGGGCCAAAAACGGAGCCAAATGGCCCAAGAACCCGCTGTCGCCGTGCTCCAGCACATTGCGGAGCTCTAATCTACGCAACTGTGCGAGATTCACCGCCTCGGCCAACAAAACGCCGTCCAGGGCTCCCACCAAAATGTTGTTGAACGAAAGCTCCGTGAGGCCCGGCAAGCGGCGCAAATTTCTGCGGGAAAAAACCGCCTCAATCGTGTCGAGCTCGTGGTCGTCGCCCTGCGGCGGGTGGTTCAATTCCAGCACCGGAGGCACGAGCACCGTGGTGTCCTTGTCAAATCGGGCCAACTTCAAGCTCTGGAGCTGGGAGCAAACGTTTCCATCGCACGCCACAAGCACGTTGACAAGCTTGACAAGCCGCTTCAGGTTGTGGAACGGGCGGACGTGCAAGCTCACCAAGTTGGGAAAAAAAAACCCGTCTTCGGCCAAAGGCTCGCCCAAGTAATTGGAGAACTTGACGTTGAGCAGCAACCGGGCCACCAGCGCGTGGTCCGGGAGCCGTCGGAGAAACTCGAGGCGGAAGTTGTCCAGAAGCCACACCAAGTGCTTCAAGTGGTGCAAATGGCCGAAAAAAACGAGGAGCTGGTTGTTGACGTCCGTGTCGTACGTGTTGGTCAGATCCGGCAAGCTTAGCACGTGGAGTTCGTGGATATGATGGTTGCCCTGGAATCTGATGAACTTCTTGAAGCTGTACAGCAGGTTGATGTAAGTGCACGAGAAATCGTACTCCTTGGTGAATTCGGTGTAGCACGAGTCCACGACGATTTTGCGGTACAAATGCGGCAACGTGGTCTGGGCAAATGCCTTGTTGGTCTGCGCTAGGCTCAATTTGTCATACTGGTTCAATTCCGAGGCGATTTGCACGCGGATTTCTTTGGGCAACTTGTCTATTGCCAATTGTGGGGGTGGTGGACTGTAGAGGTCTTGCACCAATGTGCGGGGCATGTTTGGTTTGGGGAGTAGTGGGGTTTTCGAGTACCCGATGGGGGCGTTGAAGTGGAGCATCAAGTTGGAGGTCATTTATCCAAAATCTGGGGTAGTTGATCTGGCAGTAGTGGGTAGAAAATGGGGTGGTTGAGGGTAGATATTAAATGGGTGGTTAAGGGTAGTAGAGCAATCTTCAATTTTCTTGTCAAATTGAGCCAATCGCTAAAGTGTTCATTGGTTTATGAGCCTAGTGTGACATTCTGAATGCGACTTAGATGCACGATTAGTGTTTCTTAGATAACAGTGACGACGGAGAACTCGCGCACAGATTTTTGGAGGGGTTTCTTTGAGGCTGGGCTTTTTGAGGTCGGATCTTTTTGAGGGTCTTTTTGAAGGGTCTTTTTGAAGTTGGGTGGGTTTGCAAATGGCTGGTGGTCTTGGAAATGGAGAGGGCCAGTCAACCAATAGAGGTTGGAATCGGCGCAAAAGAAAGCAGCGGGTTCTTTGACAAGGCAGTAGTAGCTGGTACAATTTTGTCTTCGTTGCTGTGAGTTTTCGAATTTTTAGCTCTTCTTGTTTCTCCAGCAATATGTATATTTTTCGCGTCTATTTGGAATTCTCACAAACTTAGTACGTATTTCAACTCAGAAGCAATTTACAAAGACAGCTTATCAAAATAACTACACCAGATTCAACTGCAATCGATCATGACAGATTCAAAAGAATCTAGCCACAGAGAATCAGGTCAAATGAAAAGTCAAAAGAAATTTCTGTCAAAGTTGAGTAGTCGTAAGTTAAGTCAAACTTTAAGTCAATTGTGAATCAAGTACTTTTTCTGTCCAAAATGCGCATTTACTCTTGGGGGACCATTCCTCATGTGTTGGCGCGATTTCTATGGTGCCCGACTATTGATGAAAGCAAAAATTGAATTAAAACCAAAACCAAAACCTCCCAAAACCACTCCAAAACCACGCAAAACTCCAGCTCGATAACTGAACACAAGAACCCCCAATCTCCCGGAGCCCAAACTTCATCTCAACTTATGAGTCCTGCCTAATCGGGCAACTGTGATATCAACGCCGTATATGCCGGCCAAATACCAACTACAAACGACCCCGATCTCTGCCCCCACCACACCGGCAGACGTCGAACAGCAGCTCCAATTGGTACAATAACAACCACAAAGAACCACAGCACGCGCCCCCACGAACCCCGCTCTTCCCGTTCAAATCGACCGTTTTCCAGTTCCGACCGCATTTCCTCAAATAATCGTTTCCAGTTCCACCATGGACCCGGAAATCGACGCCCGCCTCGCGGCGGAAGTCACCCAACTATCGACCAAATTGGTCACGGAGGTGGCCAAGCTGCTGGAATTGGAGGAGGTTCTTCTCCTGCTCAAAAAAGAGAATTCGGCCATCCGAAGCCAGCTCGCCAGGTTGCAGCCGCTAGAGCAGCAGCATGCCGCATTGAAGGAGCAGCACGACTTGGTCGCCACACAACTCGAGCAAACCACCGCAGACAAAAAATCCGCCGAGGCCAAAAACAAGCAGTTGGAGGAGGAGGTGGAGGACTTGACGGCGTCGCTCTTCAACGAGGCCAACACCATGGTGTCCAACGCGCTGCGCGAGACCCACAACTTCAAGGTCAAAAACCGCAAGTTGCTCGAGGAGCTCGACGAAAAGAACACCATCATCGAAAACCTCCAGGACCAGCTCAAGGACTTGAAGCTGCTCTTCCTCAAGATGGAGGACGAGCTGCGGCTGCGTGTGAACACGCCGAAATTGCAGGACCACCTGTTTGAAGTGTTGGAGGAAAACGACGACCACGTAGATTTCTTGAACAGGCCCATGTACACGCCGCGGGCCCGGGCCGTTCGCTTCGACTTGCCGCAGTACCAGCACGAGTTCAAGGCGTTCGTGTACCAGCTCATCAAGCCCGATTTTTCCTTCGACTTGGCCTCGCTCCGCACGCTCAAGTATTTTCGCCGGATTTGGGCCGAGGAGATCGAGCCCAGCATCGTGCCGATTCCCGCGGTGTCGTCCAACTTCATGAACCGCTGGACCCGCGGCAAGAACTTTTGGGGGTTGTTGGTGGAGGGCCGTGCCATCATCGAGCCCGTTTCGGGCGTCAACGAGACGTTCAAGCTCACGTACAAGGGAGCGAAAACAAACGAGAAGCCCGTGGCCATACGGGGCCCGTGTGCGTTCTGTGGGGAAGCCAAGGACGACATGTTGGAGCACGCTCGCCTCTATAATCTTAAACTTTACGGACCCGCATCGGAAACGGGCGGAGGAGAGTCGACCACGGAGATAGCGGGGGAGATCCATGAAGTAATTGCAACGTACGCGCTCTGCAACTTCTGCTTGGTAAAGTTGCGGGCCATCTGCGAGTTTTTCGCCAAGTTGCGCTTGATCAAGGCCAACATCTACAAGTTGAAGCAGAACTCGCAGTTTGACGACATTGCGCTTGCGCAGAGTTTGTTCAAGCGGGCGGAGGAGCGCGTGCGGGTGCTGGACCCGGACGACGAGCACGTGGTGGTCAAGATATACATGATTCTTCTTACGATACGAGCCAAGATCTTCTGGAGCAAGAACGGGTTCTGGGACACCGAGGAGGACGTGGACGCGTTGGAGTTTGACGACTTCACTGTAGACTCGTTCAGGCGGGTTGTGCTGGAGAATGTTGCGTTCCGAAACCACGGCCTCGAGGAGGTGGCAAGACCACAGGGAAAAGAGGAGCCACCGAAGCAGAGCACAGTGAAGAGTGCAGTAGAGGAACCACAGAGCCGGGAGGAAAAGGAGGAAAAGGAGGAAAAGGAGGAAGAGGTCCAGGAGAAGGTTCAGGAAAAGGTCCAGGAAAAGGTTCAGGAAAAGGTCCAGGAGGAAAAGGCAGAAACGGAGGATGAAGACGAGTTTGCAGACACCACCGAGACGTTCGAGCCGGAACACAAGAGCAAATCCAAGGAGAGGAAGGAAAAGATCGACAAGGATTTGGAGGACACCATGACCATGCTCCGCGAGAGTCTTGACAACGAGGATGGGAGGGATCAGGTGGACTCGTGATCGATGGCTCTAGCTCCAGGAAATTAGCTCTAGCTCCAGGAATGCTCTAGCTCCAGGAAATTACGACTTGAATCTACTCAAGAAGATCGCCTGACTCATGACCCGACCCAAGCGATTCGATGGGTCTCTGCCTTGATTTCGCTTCAGTCATTGCGAAACTTAACGTTTTCCATGACCCTGTTCTCCCTCACTTAGCCTGGCCCCACAAGACTGGCCTATCTGACCCCGATTACCAGACTGAGGCCCTAGAACCTGCTAAATCAAATATTACGTTCTACGTCTTTCTCGTCAACCCACTAATCCAACAACCCCAATCGTTATTCCAATCGTTATACCAATAGTCAAACCAATCCAGCCAATTCAAACAAACAGCATCTATTTCTCGTCTGAAGACGTTATCTGATTGTTCCTGTGTGGTGCCTCTAACTCTACTGCTCACTGCGATTTTCCAGTTCTTGCTTTCCGTGTCAGCAAAGTTTCAGCCGAAACACAAAACACACTAAGACGAAAAAATTCCTAACTCAAATCAAAACTAGCTGCAATTCTCTCCAAATCTCCCAATACCTCCCAATACCTCTCCTCTCCCCCAGCTTGTGACAGCAAAACACCCGTACCTTCAACAAAGACCGCGTATCACACTGGAAATCAAAACCACCAAAGCAAAACCACCAAAGCAAAACCACCAAAGCAAAACCACCAAACCACCACCAAACCACAACCTGGCTCCGCCTATTTCCACATCCAGCGACCCACTCGCATATCCGGCTACTACCCGCCTCGTTATATCGAGCTTTCCGGCCCGAAATGTCGTTGCGCAAACGAATAGACCCATATATTGCTCCCACCCACCTGGAAGAAAACTACTCCTCCTCCGGGGCCTACTACCCGCCGATTCAGTCGCAGAAAAACGCCCTGCCGCCGAAAAATGCCTCCCAGAGCTTGCCGAGCAAGATTCCCGCGCCCCAATCCAACCGGATTTCGTCGTCTTCCATCTTTTCTTTGCGAAAGAAACCACCCCAAGACAGCACGCTGGACTTGTCTGACTCGGCCCTGGTGCTTTCCGGGGGCACCGGCACGCTGCCGCTGAACTCCCTGGCCTTTTTTTCCGGCAACAACAACAATTCCACCGTCAATACGGCAAACTTCAACAATTCGGGTTTACCCGGAAATTACGCCCGGCGCCACGGCAGCGTGCTCAGTGTGGCGTCCAGCGGATCCACCGGAAGCAGAGAGGTGTCCAACATCGTGCCCAGTGCGCAGGTTGCCAATCTGGGCCATTCCCGACACGGATCCACATATTCGTTCCAGAACTCGGGGTCCAACCCGTACGACCACAAAACCGACCGCACCAAGACGCCGTGGACGGGCCCGCCGGAGCCGAAACGGGCCGGGTCGTATTCTCTCACGCTACTGAGAAAAGCCACCGGCCTGTCCATGATGTCGCGGCCCTTGAGCACTGTAGAAGACTTCTCGCCCGCCGGAGGGCCGTTTGCGCTCCAGAAACCTCAAAATCCCGTGGAAATAGAGCGCATGTTCCGTGAGTTGATGGACAGAAGGGACTTCCGGTCGCTCCCTCCACAGGCACGGCAGGAGATGCTCAGCTATGGCACGGACAAGAAGTGGATGTTGGTGTACCAGGACGCGCTCAGCGAGCACCACAAGTTGGGCAAGAAGCTGACGGCCACGCCGGAATTCTACACCAGAAAACTCATTGCCAAAACCATCACCTCCGAGGACCTCGAGAACTTGTGGGTGTCCTTGCGGACCGAACCCATCGACTGGGTGCGTGAGTTCATCTTCGACTTCCAGGGAGACGTCGCGTTGTCGTCGTACCTCATCAAGGTCCACGACCAGATGGGGAGCGTGGAAATCGAAGACATCCAGGACGACATTTTCAACAGGGAGTTCAACACCCTCAAATGTCTCAAGTGCATGATGAATCAGAAGCTCGGCGCCGAGCGCGCCAAAACCGACGATTCTCTCTACGTCAGTGCCATCACCGGCTCTCTCCTTTCCCCTCGCATAGCCACACGCAAGATCGCTGCCGAATCCTTGACATTCATGATTGTGTACTACAGCAGGATAGGAACCGAGCACGGCGAGCACCAGGGCAAGTACCACAAGGTTCTCAAGGCGTTGGACGCAATTTCATCCAAGCCATACTACGAATTTGTCTCACCGTCACAGCAGACGCAAAAAACCTTGCAGAGGAAACCACCAGCCCCCAACACATACCACCGGTTCGAACTATGGCTCAAGCTAGTGGAAAAAACCATCGACGGAAAGGGCAAATACAAGAACTCGTTGGTCGGAGCCAGCGACGAGCTCAAATACGCGATTCACGGCTCCTCGCTGACGGCTGTCAGCAGCTCACACATGGAAAACCAGCTTTTGGAATACTGCTTGGGCTCCATGCTCCTCGTTAATACCATTGTGGAGTACGGAGTGGATGTGCGCGTCCGCATCCGTCTCCGGGCCCAGTTCACTGCCGCCGGAATCGATAATCTCATCGTCAAGTTCCAGGAATTGGGATATGACCAGTTGAACAAGCAGTGTTCGAAGTACCGTGAAATGGCAGAGGTCGATGAAATGGATTTGAAGGCAACGGAACAGATAGACGAAAACCTCGACTTCAACAACCCTGTTGATTTGGTTCTGTCCTTGTGGAAGAGCGTCCAGGATAGTGACGCTCAGGGCCACTTCTTGAGCGCCATGCAGCATATGTACCTCACTCAGGTTGACAAGCGAGAAAATTCGGAAGATTTGACCCGAAGCATGAGGCTTCTCGATGGTCTTATTCAAAACGTCTCGAATGCTCACACAACAAGTGACGAGTCAGCAGTTGGAATTGCCATCAACAGATTGGCTTCAGGCTTGAGCACAGATGACATGTACAGGAAGGCTTTGGCCGAGCTCAAGACATTCAAGAAGATTGCTGAGGAAACGACCGCCGAGAGAGACGAGATTTCGCGTCAACTCTCCTTAGGATCTGAAGGTGTGATCACCAATATGTCCAATGAGATCAGAGAACAGGAAACTGTGTTGCTGCGATCCAGAAGACTAAATGAACAGCTTCAAGAGGAGCTTGATGAGTTGAAGCAGAAGCATTTGATTGAAAAGCAAGAACAAGAGGTCGAAATGAGAGAACTTCTAATCATGCTCAACAGCGCCCAAATCAATTCCAAGAAGGATAACGGCAAGACCACAGTGCTGGTGCAAACAAACAACTCCGAGCTTATTAAGAAGTTGCAGAAGCAAATCTACAGAAAGAAGACCGAATTCAAACTTGACAACAAGCAACTTGGCACGCACATTGAGCCAAGTTCAAGATTGAGAGCTTTGAGAGAACAGATGGCAGATATTGAGAATTTAGCCAGAGAGCTTGAAATGACCGACTTCGAAGCGTATAGTGTTCCAAAAGAACCTGAAGTCGAGCTTCTTGAAACGCCAATCACCGAGTTATCTAGCGAACTTGACGAAGAGGACGAGTCAGAGGAACCAGAAGAAGTCTTCTTCTCACCGATACCTGAAGGACCCAAACGTGCATATCGTGAGGATGATTTGGAGAAGTTGGCCAAGTTAAGAAAGAAGCTTGCCTCATTGCAAAGTGAATCAAATGACATCATGAAGTTCAACAACAGTGCTATGTTCAGCAAACAAAAATTCTTGGCAATGGAACGTTTGAGAGAACTCGAGATGAATTTTAAGGATTTCAACATTGATTTTAGTTCTACGGATGCTGACCAAGACTTGTCGGTGTTCAGCGATTTCGTTGATCCAAATGTCAAATCCAAGATCAAAGAGGAACTTGACGAAGTCCAGAAATTGAAATCAGAGTTGCAATCGAAATTGAATGCTTTGAAAGTGAAGAAAACAACTCCAAAGGACAAACCAAGAGCTGCTTCCTCTGACATATTGAACAAGATTGAAGCAAAGTACATCCAAGGAAAGGTGAAGATGATCGGTTCAGAAACTGCCGTGAAGAGCAGTTCGTCACCTGCCAGGGATTACAAATCAAACAGATTTTCCACGGTCAATTCTATGGATCCTATGTTCTTGAAGGAATTAAGCACTAAGGTGAAGAAGTCAGAGGCCATACCTGATGTGGCTTCTGAAGAGGATGAAAGTGAAGACAAGTTTGAGGACTCTACCGACAAACCCGATTATCAAGTGACTCCTGTTGATAGGAAGGTAGCTCAACCTGCACCGGCACCTCCACCACTCCCACCTGCATTGGGCGGTCCAAGCACTGTCCCACCACCACCACCTCCACCACCACCACCTCCTCCTTTGCCATCTTCTCTTGGTGGTCCTCCTGCGCCACCACATTTGTCGTCTTCTCTTGGTGGTCCTCCGGAGCCACCACCACCACCACCTTTACCTATGGCTCTTGGTGGATCAGGAGCACCCCCTCCTCCTCCACCTCCACCTCCATTCCCGATTTCAAAAGCAGGATCGGTGTCTCCTCCACAACCATTGATCCCTCAGCCAGGCTTATTTGATCAATACCCAAGACCAAAGAAAAAGTTGAAGCAGTTGCATTGGGAAAAGTTCGAAGCTGGCCAAACTGGTTCACATTCCTTCTGGAAAGATTCACAGCCCCATAGCATTGCCAGTGATTTGATGGACAAAGGAGTCTTGGACGAAATTGAAACAATTTTTGCAGCCAAGGAAATCAGAAGATTGGCGACCAAGAAGAAGGAAGATATTGACAAAGTCACATTCTTGGCCCGTGATATTGCTCAACAGTTTGGTATCAACTTGCATTTCTTCAACAGTTTGTCTGATGAAGAAGTTGTGTTGAAGATTTTGAGATGTGACAAGGAAATTCTTGAGAACCCTGCAATCTTGGAATTCCTCGCTAAGGACGAAATTGTGGAAGTCTCCAACAATTTGGCAAGAAGTTTTGAACCCTATTCCACCGACTACAAGGTGGACGAAATTCAAAAGCCTGACCGGGATCCTAATGAATTACAGAGACCTGATAGAATCTACTTGGAATTGATCTACAATTTGCAACATTACTGGAAATCTAGAATCCGGGCATTGAAGACAATTGCTTACTATGAGAAGGATTATGAAGACTTGGTTAAAAAGCTCAGAAATATTGATGAAGCTGTTGACAAGATCAAGCACTCTAAGCATTTGCGCAGTGTGTTCGACATCATTTTGGCTGTGGGTAACTACATGAATGATTCTTCGAAACAAGCCAAGGGATTCAAGTTGAACTCTTTGCTGAGATTGAGTTTCGTGAAGGATGATAAGAACAGTATGTCTTTCTTGCATTACGTTGAAAAGACTGTCAGAACTTTGTATCCTGATCTATTGGCTTTCATGGATGAACTTGCTGTTTGCGTGGATGTCTCTAAGTACTCGATCGAGAACATCTCAAGTGATTGCAAGGAATTTTCGCATTCCATCAAGAACATTCAGAACTCTATTGACATCGGAAATTTAAGTGACGTTTCCACATTTCATCCGAGAGACCGTGTCTTGAAGGTAGTCAGTCCACTTTTGCCAAAAGCTAAGAGAATGGCAGATATGTTGATGGATCAAGCAGGATACACATTTAAGGAGTTTGACAAGTTGATGAGATTCTTCGGTGAAGATCCAAGTGACAGCTTCGTTAGAAACTCGTTCATCAGCAAGTTCGCTCATTTCTTGGCCGACTTCAAGAAAGCTCAACGGGAAAATATCAAGAGGGAAGACGAATTGAGAATTTATGAGCAGAGAAAGAAACTCCTTGAGAATGTTTCTAAACAATCCAAGCAAGATAAAGGAGAATCGACTGAGGAAGAGTCTGAATCGAATGTCATGGACTCTTTGCTAGAGAAACTAAAGGCAGCTGGCCCTCAACGCGGCGAGCCTTCGTCGGCCAGAAAGAGGGCATTGATGAAGAAGCACCTCTTAGAAAACATCAAGAAGCCTGCCGGTGATGAAATCATACACTCAGCCATGGAATCACCGAGCCGCCAAGCCAATTTCCCTTCAGCAGCAGCCAGTTCAGATGTACTGGAAGGTGTCTCCGAAGAGGAGCTCGGCGAAAACAGTGACGTTGGATCCAGAGCGAGAAGTTTGCTTCAAGAATTGCGGAAAGTGGAGAATACAGGTAGTTCAGGAGAACGTTTGACAAGCGCTGCCCAGTTTAGACAGCAAAGACAAAGGAGAAAGCAACAACACACTGACGAAGGCGACAAATCCTCACCACCCCCTTAGGAAGAAGACAAGGCTTGATACTTATAGATGACCTTACGATGATGTCCCGTGAAATTATGGCCCCGATATATTAATTTCAACTAACAATCGGGACTATTAAATGATAATGCTGGACGAGTTGGCCACCGAGAGGTCATCCAAATCGTAGTCTATAATTTTTCCTTGGTTCTCCGTGTAGTCGAAGAATGGTTTGTAAATGTTTTGGAACCCCTTTCCAGTAACCTTGTCCATAAAAGGCCTGTCCAATCGTTGGACATAAGCTTCAAGGGAATCAGTTTCTCTGAGTTTGTTTTGAGAAGCCAATTCGGTTCGAAGCTGGGAAATCTCGTTTGCGCCGTCGAATATAGAGTCGAAAACCACCACTTCTCCATTCACTCCCACACTCAAAATGTGGTCTCGAGCCTCATCGTCTTCAGTGGCCCAAACTCCATTGAAGCCAGAAATGAAGATGCGGGGGATGACAGACATCCGGTAAGTGAATTGATTTTTTAGCGAAACATCTTCAGGATCAACAATAATCAATGATGAGTGCAATTTGTCTCCTGCAATTAATTTGGAGTCAAGTTTGGCATGGTTGACCAAACTTCGCGAGATGGGGTCCTTGAACACAACGGTAAGATTCTCCTTCGAGTTGTTTCTCGAGGGATTTTCCTCGCCTGTCTCCATGACCTCATCATAATCTTCCTCGTCGGACTTCGTGTACATGAAAGCAATCAACGAGTCCATTTTAGTGTTCACAAGTAATGTGTTTGTGCCACTAACAGACATGGAAACGACCTGACTGGATAATGTGGCAAGTGTTTGCACTGGACGCAATTTCTTCTTTTCTAAACTGTAAGAGGTGGAAAAGATCTTCCGTCCACTGGAGAAGAAAATAGTCGATTCGATTTGCTGAATACAAGTGATAGGTTCATCTCTCAGAATCGATATGAGCTCCATCACCTTCACCCCCACAGATTCAGTCAGGGAAAACTTGCATATGTCCAAGATTTTAATCGAGCCACTCTGGTCGTCTACCAGAGATCCAACGATGAGTTTTTTGGAAATTCTGTCCTGTCTTTTAATTTCCCACACGAACCCACACAATGGGACTTCATTGGGACCGAATATGGAGTCTTTCCGTTGGGACCCCAGGCGAGAATCGACCTCAACACTGGGGAGGATTCGAAATGACTTCCTGTCCACGAACTTGAGTCTGAACGCTGCTTCTTTCGATTTGCATAAGAGTGAAAATAAATTAACACTGTCAAGGAAGTTCATCTTCTTAGCAGCTTCTCCAATATTCACCTGCTTCACAATAGGAGCTTTGTGACAAAATATAGATGCAATGGTCACTCCGTCGTCTCTAACAAAGGCAAATCTCACTTCATGTTCTTCTTCCGTAGGAAGTTCTATCATCCTGGCTACTGACCTCTCAACCTTCTCGTCAAAAATAACCCGCAGAGGCAACTTGGAGTCGTAGAAATTGAAGAGCCAAAGATTCCGCAAATGAACAAAAAGCAACTTGCTATCATTACGGGCTTGTGAGAACCGCACAGGAGAAGTTCCGAGGCGGAGAAACCGTGCAAGCTCTAATTCAAAGCCAGCAGAAGCAGTAAATTGGATGAAGTGCCCTGCTTTGGAGCCCACAAAGAGAGTGCTGTTCGTGTAAGCTGCATCATGTGGAACAACAGATTCCAGGCGGAGAATCGACTTTGTGGGATACGGGTTCAAAGCGTCCAAGGAAATATGGGAAAGCTCTTGAATAGTGTTAATGGCTGGGTCGTACCCAAAAAGGAAGAGCTTCTCGTCGAAACTGCCTGCAACTAGAACTATTCTGCCCTCGGTGTCTATCACGAAGACCCTGAACATGCTAATTTCAAAGCTGATTGGCGCAGAACACAAACTTTGAAAAGAAGAGGAATCCACCGGAGAAACGTCACTTTCGAAATTAAACGCGGAAAGGCCAACCAATTCAATGGAGACTCCGCTTTCGGTTTGCATCACCAATGCACAGTTCTTTCCCCAAATCTCAGCGAAGAGAACGGATTTGTCCTCCAAATGGGAGGTCCTCACGCTCTCCAAGTCCGAAAATGTGATACTTGCCGGAGTGATTTGGATAAGACACTCACAACCTTCGATCTTGGAGATGTTCAAGGTGCTGTCTTCAACAAACAACTGGGGAGATTCGATTTCTACAAGCACTTCGTCTTCCTGGTCGTCCTGATACTCCAACATCTTCGTTTCAAAGGGCATGGAGCAAATCAAGAAGGTGGATCCAGAAACGTCCACGGAAAAGAGCCCTTCGGTTTTTCGAAGCGGCTCGAAAATCGTACTGTCCTTTTTGGCGAGATATCCGGAACTTAGCTGCGACAATCTGGTACGCTTTCCCACCCCGGTCAATGCCCAGAGTTCCTGCGACGACGAAGACGCGAAGTTTCTGGACCTGTAGGAATCAATAACCAGAACGTCGATCACCGGAGCCCAGTTCTTGTGGTCGCACACTAGCGTGGCCTCCGTATATCCTGGCTTTTCAGAGCCTAGCGTGCTCAAATATTCTCTGGAGAACAAGTTCCTCAACACCAATTCTCGGGCCCCACCAGTGTCGCTGGCGTAGTTGAGCAAGTACCCCGACTGGCCTGCTTTGAATGTGAACACCGATATTGGATCGGCGACGCGAACAATTGGCTGTGCCGTGAGCTTTGTGTTCCCCGTGATTACCACCGAGTAGATGATGCCCGAGTCCGAGGCTAGGAGCACCTCGTCTGTGATTCCGTCTTCAAAGGACAAAATGGGCGATTCTGGGAGGTAGAACGCCGTTGGAAACGAACCCGTGTAAGCGAACCGCGAAAATGAATAGTCAGCCGAGGTAATGTTGTGGACCGTCACGATGACGAACTCGTGCACGCACACAAACAAGAAGCTCTGGTCGTGGGCCAACGGAACCACCATTACCGGGACCGGAAATGAGTTGTTGAGCGGCAACGTGTTTTTTTCCAAATTGTTGGCGAGCGATTCCGAAACATACCACCTGTACAACGAAAGCTCCAACCGCCGCTGGTGCGAGAAGGTGAGGGCCAAAAACGCCACGTGGTCATCGCCTGTTTGCCGGTCTAGTGGCCGTGCAAAGCACGAGTGAAGAATTATGCCGTTTACGGGCACGTTATGGTGAGGGAGCAACTGCATTCCTGCTTCCGTGTGCTGCGCCATGTGGATGCGGAAAACGGAGGACGTCGACGTCGCCACCACAGCCAAGCCGGAATTGTGCGCCGAGACCAGGTTTCCAGAAGTTTCCACGGCGCCAGCGGCCGATTTCCACCATTGCACCACAAATGGTTTGTAGACATGAGAAGTGGCCATTTTCGGCACTTCCAGCGGGCTCTCCTGGGCGTAGCTCGAGTCGGTGAACGTCCGAGGAACGTGCCATATCCTGATGAGCAACAAGAACCCCGAATTGAGAGAAAGGTAGAGAGAATCTTCGGAACCCGGAATTATAGTCGACGCTCTGATTCCGGAATTGAGAGCAAATTCCACGCCGTTGACGGAAATTGACGACGTCTTGACGAGCAAGGTGGCGTGGGTGTACTCGGCATTTTGTGGGGACTTCTGGGAAAATGGCTTCGACTCCAAGTTCCACAAGATGTCGTCGCCTTCGTCCTCGCTCATTTCGTCGCCAAAGTACGAGTCTTGCTCAGGAGCATGGAGAGTCTGGTCGTTCTCGTCGTTTAGCGACGTGCTAGGGAGACCTGCCACGGGTTTCAGTAGGCAAACCTTGAAATCCGGAAAAATGCCGGTGATTATGGGCGAACGAAGGAACGTTTTCTTAGTGAGTGCGTTTCGAGGAACATGCTGCTCTGGCGGGGGAAAGAGGTTGGCAAGGTCCGCATCCATTGTGGTTCAGAATGAAATATGGGGAATTCTGATTGATATCGGGTCACGTGATGCTTGGCTAGAGTGGAGCAGATCTTACAGATGCAGTTCCAAGCGAAGAGTTGAGCAGGTCAACTGATTGTATCACGTGACGATGGATTCCAGTTGGCTCCGGAGGTTCCAGATTCCTTTGAAGATGGACTGAAGAAATTGTCAGCAAGAAGACACAGAATCTTGGACAAAACACCAAAAACGAAAAGCTCAATCGCCGTCACCAATAACGGACTCAGTCGTAACAGAACTTGGAACCTTCACATTTCTTCCACTAGCCTCTTTCCCTCTTCATCTTCTGGATTAAGAGTTCTGCGCACTTTAACCTGGACCTCATTTCTGCATTTGCATCCATTTGTGCGCATTTACGCATTTGCACCCATTTGCACCCATTTGTGCATTTGCACCCATCCACCATCCGCACCATTCGCACCCATCTTTTCATGGCCAAAACCTACCATTTACACGTCATCACCGCCATTCTCGCCATTTCCGGGCTATTGATCGGACTGGAGCATACAAGCCTCACGCCGTTTGTAGCCGACTCGTTCTCGGGATATTTCTCCCGCTTGACCAAATGGGAATCCGCCATTTTGTGGTGCAGTGGCTCCATAGGAGCAGCCAGTACGTGCAAAGAGAATCTCCACCAACTTCTACTAACTTCCAGTGGGCTCCATCGTAAGTGGCTCTCTTTGTGAATCCATAGGGTGCGTGCGAACTCTCCAGATGGCCAGTGTGTTTTGGGTCGCAGGAGGCATATTGGCGTTTTTCCTGCCATACATTCACTTGGTGGTTCTCGCCCGAGTGATTAAGGGTTCCGCCATGGGGTTTGTTTCCACCAGCGTTCCCGTCTACATTTGTGAGGCTGTAGCCAGCAATAAAAAAGGCCAGTCCCTCTCGTTTATGCATCTCTGTTCTGCGGTGGGCAGTCTCCTCATTTTTCTCTGTGGTTCATTATTCCGCAAGCACTTCCACGACGAAAAGTCGTTCAAGTACACGTGGATGTGCGAGAGCGTGTGGGGAGTGCTTCTCCTTCTTTTTTCGTTTTTTCTTCCGGAACTGCCCAAGTGGTTGGCTCAGAAGGGAAACTGGCTCCAGGCTGCGAAAAACCTCGAGCGACTCCAGCCACAGAAAAAAGGCGCTAACACGAATTTCGCGCCAAAAGCCAGGGCAGAAGAAGCAATACTACTCCGCGCCTACACTGGCGGACAAAATGCCATGCGGCGGTATTCGTACGCCCAGTTGTTCAAGAAAGAACTCGTTCGCCTCACCTTTACCGCCATCCTCACCCAGTTCTTGGTTCAGCTCTCGTGCGTGGGCGGCTTGATGTACTACTTCGTGGACATTTGCAGCCATTGTGGCGTGAAACTGCACCACATCCAATGGTTTGTGCTCGTCCAGTATGGAGTGTCTGCCCTTTTCACGCTCTTTCCTTTCGCGATTCTTGACTGGTGCCAGCGAAAGGACTGCCTCACCTTTGGAATGTTGTTGTTGGCTGGCACATTCAGTGGTCTCTTTGGAGTGATTAGGGCGTACGGGACCCCGGATTTTTCGTATCGTTCTGTCTTGTCAGTAGAAGTTTCGGGCGTGGCGGCGTCGGCGGTGTTGGCTCTCTTTCTCTTTGCCCTTTCGGTTTATGCGTCTGTTGTTTTCTCTGTATCTTGGCTCTATTCGGTGGAGTTGTTTCCTGCCCCAGCCAGGGCCAAAGGGGCCTCCATTGCCATGGCCACAGCTTGGACAGTCAACACTTGTGTCACTTTTGGTCTTCCTTTTGTTCTTGACAAGTTCCAGGAATGGAGTTTCCTTGGGTTGGGTGTGGTCTGTTTGTTTTCTGGCCTTCTCTTTGCCACCTTTCCTGAAACAAGAGACGGAGTACACTTTCTTGTGATTCCAGATTTCGCGGTAGCCATTGCTTCCCCTGATTCAGAGCTGGCACCCCACCAAAGAATCCCCACACTCGAGCTTTTTCCTGCCAGCCGCGACTTTCCCAAGTCTGGTTTCCGCGACTTTTATGACTTGGGTTTCCAGAACTTTGTGCCTCTCTACAAAAGCACCGCGCCCACCACCAGTTTTTCCCCGGATTCCGCAGATTCCCTGGCCTCCCAAATCACCGTGCACCAGAGAAAACGCGGATTCGTGCGAAATGCCTTGAACACCTTGACGGGCCAGTTGGTCACGGCAAAAACTCACTTTTCGTACCCGTTTTCCGGAACTGCATTTCTGGACGCACGGTCGCCAGAATCATCGTCCACCTTTTCGGGCTTGTGGACGGAGTCTCCCCAAACCCCAGCCAATTTCCAACATACTGCACATAACCATCTGTTCCCTCTGCCTCTGGAGACACACTTGTGCAGCTGGGGCGACAAGGCGGCGTACCCTCGTCCTAAACCACACCCGCTCAACGCCAACCGAAACAGCGGAAGCGAACCACCATCCTCCTAAAAAGACCATTTCCAGGTCACGTGATCCAATATACTTAGCCAATTCTCAGAGCCACCTACTTTGCTTCCCATGTCTCATAATTACACGCTGGTTCCGGCCCAGGACGTATGTCAGCAATTGCAAACCTCCAACTCTACTAACACCAGTCCATTGAGCCCGATTTGATTCAACAAGATGGTATGTGCACACTGATTCCAGCTTTCACCTAATACTAACCACAGACCTTCTCACATTCACACCCGAAGAGGCCCCGGCCTTGCAGAACACGGCCCCGCAAATAAAAGCCCCCGCTGGCCACATGTTCCAGATCAACTTCTACAGACGCTTTTTTGACGTCAACACGGACGATTTCTTTGGAAAAATCAAGCAGGCGTTGAATCCCATCAACAACGCCTCCGTGGTGGCGTCACAGGACGACGAGGATGACACGGAGCTCTACGGCTTCATCTGGATCACTGCCACCCTCATATTTCTCATGTTTGTGTCCTCTACCGGATCCAACATTCTCTCGGAGTGGTTGCACTCGGGCGTGGACGACGCCAAGTACGAGTACAACTTCGAGCTTCTCACGTTGCTGTTGTCGCTTTTCTACGGCTACACAGTCGTTGCCCCGGCCGTTTTATTTGCTGTGACGACTTGGGGAATGGCTTTCAAGGAACGGCTTTCGCTCACACGCTTGATTTCCATCTACGGCTACGCCAACGTGCTCTGGTTCCCGATCACAGCGGCCAACTTCGTGCTTGTGGTGTTTGTAAGCAACAAAAAACACCATGCCGTTTTGAACATTCTTCAGTGGGTGATTGTGCTAGTCAGTGGCGCCGTGACGGGTCTCAGCATCGTGGTGAAGGTGCGTCCTATCATTTTGAAAAACGCCATGGATTTAGCGGAGGGAAATGAAACAGAAGGAGAGAAAAGGCACCGGGTGTTGGTGTTTGCGGTCTTGGCAGCGCATGTTCTCTTCACAGTTCTCGTGAAAATCTCCTTCTTTGGAATCAAGGGATGATGACTCCAACTGGTCTATTTTATAAATTTACTGTCTCGGCATCTGTTAGCCCTAACGTCGTGCACATACCAGCACATCAGGAATATATAAGACAGAGTTCGCACTCGAAATTTTTTTTCCTTCTAATTGTTCGCTCATTGCTACGCTCTATTGTGTGGGAATAAATGAATGGTATGTTTTTTGTGGGGGCGAAGATTATTTGCATTTTACCAATTGTTCCAACTGATAACCCGTGTTGACAACTGCATTATCGTTAAGTTTCAGCCTTGTATGAGCCCTCTTCCCATGAAAGTTCCAACTAACATCAATAGGTATGTTCTTCTCACATGTGTTAAAATGAGGATATTGTGACCGGGCGGACATATTACCTTGCTCTCCCCTCTCTTGTACAATAGGAGAGGAGTCGCATTTCTGTGTACAAATTTTGAAGTGTTGGAGAGCGAGAGATGCTGATACGGTCTTTGCTGATGACACGCACTTGCAAAGAGTTGCACTAACATCGTAGACATTTATTCATTCTGACATGGTTGAGTTTGGCAATGGGAAGTTCTTTAAATGATGATCTTTCAATATTCACACTGTACTAGAAGTTTCTGCTTCGGTGACTACACAACGAAAAAACTGATTTAATGACTCTGATGAAAGAATTTCCCATCGCATTGTAGTTCTGGGTTCTGGAGGTCTCCAGGATCTGGAAGCTTCTCGACCTGGAAGAATTTCCAAAACCTGGAAGACTGAGTCCTGGAAGAATCCAAGACGTAGACTCTAAGACATGGAAGACTCTAAGACATGGAAGTTGATCAACCGTCCTTTATTGGTTTTGAATTTTCAAGAATTCGTCGCTCAAAAAGTCGTTGGCTCTACCTATCTCTATCTCAACTGCCTTCACGTTCCGTGAATAGTACGATTATAGATCTCAAACTCCTGCATACATCACACCAGTGAAAAACCTCTGATGCCCTAACCTTTGCAAAAACAACCTCCATCCTTATAAATCCAGAGCCTTTACCTTTTAAGCATTGTGACCTGAACCATGCTGTTGAAGTTGCTCCGACCACTATGGCAAAATTGGAGCCATGGTGAAATTCGATGTTTCCTTCGACATAACAGGCACATCTTGCCGGTTCTCCTACGAACGCCCATTGCTGCTTCAAAAAGAAATTTCAGCGTCAGGAGTGACTCTCGCATCCAGCAAACAAAGCCGTATCAGACTCACAAAGTAAAACTTCCGGATATCGAACGACTTCTAATGGAACCTCCGCTCATGGACAAATACTTGACGAATTTGCGGAGGAGCACCAGTTTAGATTCAGCAAGTGCGAGCTCCGTTCATTTGCTCTTTGCGAATGCAATTGAAATGACCACGGGAGAGTTCGCCGAAGAGTCATACAAATTGGCATTGACCTTATGGGAGATTGTGTTCAAAGGAGAACCGAACAAGCTCCAGAAGCCGTTCCTTGAATCCAAGGCCAAGATAATCCACCTAATGATGAACTACCAAGATTACACGTCATATTTGAAGTTGATCAGGCCATTGTACAATAATAAGAAACTTGGCACCCAGCCAGAATGGGCAGATATACTTATTACAACGTTGCAGTTCACCCGTGACGAATCTGGATTCATTCACTGCAACAGCCTGGAGGTTTCTGCATTCTTGAGAAACAAGAACTACACCTTGGAGGAAAAGCGACTTATGATTGCGACTTATGTTAGGAAGGGATTGTTGTACGCAGCCCCCAAGAACTTTTCCAACATCTTTCTGCGGTTTTTGGGTTTTCTAGCTGTCATTGGAGACGATCATTTGCTCTTGACGTCAAAAGAACACTTGGTGTACGAAAAAGCCCTAAGACTAATTGCCATTCCTCCCAAAGACCAGGTGTCGGATCGGCTCCACCAAATTGAAGAAACGGTGCTAGACCGGTCTCATGGAAACAAGCTATCGCTACAGAACTTGGTTTCCACTTTCATGAACTGCTCAGTTTCCACAAGCCCGCAGACGGCGTTGTTATACTGGAAGTATAAGGCTGAGGTGCTTTCAGACAGCAAGACGGAAATCTTGACCCCGCAAGATCTCCGAAACGCCATGATGGCCCTATTTCACCAGAAGAAATACGAAAACATCCTCAACCTTTACGCACAATACCCGCAGCTACACGACGACGACCAGATAGAAATTCTCTTGAAAATTTCAGAGCAGTCCAAGGACTGGAAACTTCTCCAAAAGCAGTTCGAGGACATGTACGGAAGAGGCGAGTTGCCCCTTGTGATCCATTACGCCGTTGTCATGAACGCATTGGCTTCGATCAGCGTTACCACAGAAGTGGACCAATTATACGAGCAGCTCAAAATGAGAAACCTTGCGCCCACGTCTGCCATTTTCGCTGCTCTCATCAAAAGCAGGTTGTCCGTAAGCGATCTTACAGGAGCCAAAAACCGGTTTGACGAGTTTTTGCAGAAGGTCCACGAGGGAACGATCGACTCCAAGAGCGTTCCAAGAATCCATGCGTTGGTTTTTGGGGCTCATTTTCAGATGAGCAACTTGGAAACTGCAATGAACGCCCTTCACGTCGTTTTGGAAGAACAGAAGGAAACAGATATTCGGTTGGTGGACGCCCGTTTGCTTTGCGACATGGTGTCGTTTTGTGCGGCCACGTTCGGAACGCTGGAGTTGGATGAGCTCCAGAAAATTGCCGGGGAGTTGAACTTGAAGACGGAGTCGTTTTATTTCCGTGCCATTTCTGCCCTCACCAAGTTCGAGCAGTTCGAGCAAGCAGAGGATATGATTTACGAGGCTCACCTGGAGTCGCTGGTGCCATTTGCAAGTGCCCTCATCACCAAAGCCCAGCTCAGAAACTACCGTATTTGGTTCAAGGCCACGGCCGACAGAGACGTCAGGAAATTCATTGCGTCGCGAGTGACCACGATTATTCGCCGGGTTGATGCTGGGGAAATTTCGGTGCACCACATGGACGAGCTTCTGATGGACATCATCGAGCACTTCGTTTCGTTGAACAAACTCAAGGCAGCACAAGCGTATTTCGAACGAGCCAAAGCCATGGAAGGGTTGAATGAAAACCACTTCTTGCCGTTTCTCAAATACCACTCTGCCTCCAAAAGCTACGACGGATACGCCCAGATTTTGAATCTCTATCGAGACATGGTCAAGCTTAAAGTGGCCATTACGGCACGCACATACGTCTACTTGATCAAGTCGTTACTTCACATCGACAAAGTCAACCGCAGTGGTTTTATCAACTCACATAAGTTGTTGGAGTCTATCTTTGAGTTGCACGGATTGTCGATGGCTGAGGGAGTGGCTCCACCTCGAGTGGTGAATGTGGATATTTTCAAGAGTGCCGTTCCTTTGTTGAAGATTGTCTCGTCGTACGTGATGGCCACGTCATCCGGAGAGAACGACAACATGCATTTGGTGGTGAGCTTTTTGAATCAAATGAAGACGAAGCTCGGGAGGAAAATCTCGTTCGAGTTCAGATTCGCCATTCTCAAGGAGATGAGCCAGCTCTATTATACCCAGGGAAACGTCACATCCGCCAGAAGTCTTGTGGAGAACGCATTGAAAGAACTTCACGACGTGGTTGATCATTTCCACTCGGGAACTCCCAATGCCGTTCCCAAGCTTCTTCAACTCGAGTACCGAAAAATCATTGACTTGAAACTCAAGCTACTTCAATCTGCCCAATCGAGTCCCCAAGAATTCCGCAAGTTGGCACAATGTGCCACCGAGCGATCCATCCAGCTCTCAGGCCCCCAGTACACCGTGATTTGCAAGAAGATCATGAGGTTGGAGTTGACCAAACCTGTTATTCTGGAGATTCTACACATCTGCGAAAAGTACTTGGTCGGAGGAAACTGGATCGAGGTCAAGATCATGCGCAAAGTCCAGTACATCTACAAACTCTTCATTTTGTACTTGAGTCGCTCGTTGTCTCAGGAGACAATCGAGTCCAAGTTTAGAATTTTCAACGACTACTATGACGTCAGAGACTTGCAGGCAGTCAAACAGGAGATGGGAGCACTTCAGGACCCGTTGGGAGCACTCTCTCACGAACTTTGGCAGTTCAAGAAGCTTGTTCCCAAGGAACGGTGGACCCCCAACGAGCTTTTCCAGAATCTTCCGGAGTTTTTCGTGCCCGAGCGCCAAATCTCCACCCGAAACATCATAGAGCCGTCATTAGCATCAGCCGTATTCTCAGCAGTTGAGAGTTACTGCGATGGCGACCAGCTCAAAGCATTTGAACTTTACGACGAGTTTCCCGAGGTCATGGAGTATCTTCTATTCTTTGGGGAATCCCGGTCAAGAATCACGCATTTCCGAAAGCACATCGACGAATTGAATCCACTGGTCTCCTCCACCATCGAATTGAGGCCGGACCGGAAAAAAAGGGCCATTGAAGCCTTGGAGCATTTGCGTATTGCAACGGAACACACACTATAGATTGCATCATGTACATACACATCAGTCATTATTGGGAGACGGTTACGCCTTGAGGCAGTTGGACTCGACTCTTTTCGTTTTGTGAATCTACTCACGACTCACCAATTCTACACACGAATTGTACTCACCACTCCGTATAACTATTCCGGCTTCTGTTCCTTTTTCGGTTTCTTGGATGCAAACTCAAACGAGCCTAACGTTGTGGTTTCTCCAAAAACCAATGGCCCAATCCATGGCTGGATGTTCCACTCCAACCTGACGGTAGCATTTCTTTCTCTAAAAGATCTCTCCACATCCCAAACAGAGTACTTGGATCTGACGTTTCTCAAGTGCAACACGGCCTCTTCACGAGATGTAAGGATCTTGTCCCAGTAGGTGACGCGGTTGGACGACTCTTCTGTTTTCCCCGCGTATTCTGCGGTCAAATACACGAAAACTTGCTTGGTGTTCCAGTTGAAGAGAGGAGTCAAGTCTGCGTCCAAATCAAACTGGATTTTGGAGTTTTCCTTTGGCTTTCCTCCTGAGGCACCAAAAGCGTGTGAGTTTTTGAGCAGGGCGCTGGCCTTGATGTTGGAAATGGAGGTAGTGTCAATGTTCCACGCTCCGTCGAAAAAAAGCTGACCCAAAGAGAGGACAATGACAAAGGCACTGACGATGAACGACACAGTGAGTGTCTGGTTGGCCACGGCCTGTGCACGTGACACTAGACTGAACATTCGAGAGAAGTGGAAAGAATGAGGTGTTGATATTGGAAATGTACAGGATTTTGAGCCTAGCCTGGTGAGACACCAGAGATTGATGCAATACCCAAACCCAAACACGCCTCAATACAAGGGCTCTAAAAAGACACATTACAACGACAGTCAATACAAAGACAACCAATACAAAGACAACCCAATTGGCTGTGTTTCCGAATTATTTATGATTTTTATCCACTATTCTTCCTCTCTTCATTAGTTCTTGCAGTACTCAGCGTACAACTTCTCCTGCTGCTGGAACTGCTTCGTCAACTTCTTCTTCATGCTCTTGGTCACTTCTTCTCCCGATGCGGTCTTCGTGGGAAGCCCTTGCTCGTCCCACTCGGAATACAAGGCCCTGTCCTGGAACAAATCCTTGGGATTGACCTTCATCTTGTCCAACCGCTCCTGCTCCTTTTTGGCGTTCAACTCGGCCTGCTCCTGCTTGCGGCGGGCCTTCTCAAGCGCCTGCTGCTCCTTGGCACGCTGTTGGCTGAGGAAATCCTCCTTTTCTTGCCCGTTGAGAAACTTCACCAACGCCCCTCCACTGGGTCTGTCGTCCAACGAGATGCCCAAGTGGATCAAGTCCGCACGCAAGGCGTCGGAAGCCTGCAAAATCGCAGAAAGCTCGGCCTTGCTGATAGCCAAATCACGAACAGTGTCTCTGAACTGCGACAAAGCCTTGACATAAGGCATGGCAACGTCCTCCTTGGAGGCACTTCCCAACTCTTCGGCCCCGACAGCGTCCACCCACCCGAGCCTGTCCTGTCTGGTTTCAAAACCAAGAATGTCCAACATTTTGACGATCCACCTGGTGACAGAGATCACCGGTTCGATCCGCAAGTCCGCCAGCCCGGACACAGACTGGATGTAGGTGTTAGTTCGGGAAACCAAGTCGATGATGCTGCGCAAAACGAGCGGCGTGGACAAGTTGTCGCACAAGGCAAGATGCACCGCGGTCTGGGCCTCCTCCAAATCGAGCAACAACGCCTTCTCAGCGCCCGAAATCCGCTTCGACACGGACTCCTCGGCGTGTCTGTAGTCGTTGTGCAACGCACGCACCGTGGTGAAGAATTTGGCCAACGTGGACTCGTACGCCTTGACCTCGTGGATCAACGAGTCCTTGAAGTCGATGGGCTTGTCCCAGTTTCCGAACGCAAACACCAAGCGGAGCTGGCGGGCGGTGTACGTCTGCAACGCCTCGTCGATGGTGATGAAGTTTTTCAACGACTTGGACATTTTCTGGCCCTGGATGTGCAAGTGGCCGTTGTGCATGAAGTAGTTGATCCACTGCTTGTTGTCGAAGTACGCCTCCGACTGTGCCAACTCGTTGTCGTGGTGCGGGAAACACAAGTCCACACCTCCGGAATGGACGTCGATGGTTTCGCCCAAAATGTCAGAAGCCATCACCGAGCACTCTATGTGCCATCCTGGTCTTCCAGGGCCCCAGGCGGAGTCCCAGGCGGGTTCACCGGGCTTCGAGGCTTTCCACAAGGCGAAATCGGCCGCACTTTTTTTGATGTCTTTTTCTGCAATCGACAACGAGCCTTCGCCGTCGTTGATGAGCTCCATGGAGCCCTTGTTCCACGGCTGCAACTTGGCGTAGTCGTGGTTGGGGTCGTTTTCGAATCTGGCCGTGTCAAAATAAACCGATCCGTCGGAGGTGCTGTATGCGAATCCATTGGCGATGATTTTCTCCACAAATTCCACAATCTCCGGAACAAACTCCGACACTCTGGTGGTGACGTCTGGAGGGAGCACATTGAGTTTTTCCATGTCCTCGTTGAACTTGTTCTCCCAGAAAGAAGGCAACTTCTTGAAAATCGTGGGGTCGGTGACGGTGGAACCGAACTTCTTGTCGAGTGCGGGAACAGCGACTTCCTGGATTTTTTCCAAAAACTCAGAGAACGGAAGGTTGCCGAAAACAGCAGAATGCGCATCTCTGGCCGCCTTAGCATACATGGGCAACTTCGGGGTGGCCACCGCAAGTTTCTGGATGTCCAAAGAATCGAGGTAAGACGCCAATTGCTCGATTTCTCCGGTGAAATCAGGTATATTTTTGGAGACATACTCCGCTAAGTAGGCTTTCGAGTCGGCCAAAAGCGCCGGGGTGATTTCCGTGAAATGCGCTTCCACCTTCTGCTCGAAAAGGTACTGTTGGCGGGCAGCCACAATGATTTTGTCGTCGATGTCGGTGACATTCTGCACGAACTTGATGTTGTACCCGAAATAGTCCTGCAAAATTCGGCGGCAGATATCAGAGCACACGTAGTTTCTGGCATGGCCCATATGGGCGTGGTTGTACACGGTGGGACCACAGCAGTACCACGAAATGTGGTTTGGTTTCAACGTGATGAATTCCTCTTTGGAACGAGTCAACGAGTTGAAAATTTTGAGAGGTGTTGGGGCAGCCGGAACGGGCTTGTGCCACGGAGGCTGGACGATTTTCTTAGTACTCATGGCTAGACGTTGGAGCCGATTGTACATGGGTAAGTATTTTTCGGAGATTGTGAGTAATGTTTGCATGAGTCACGTGAATATGTATCATGTGACGAGATGGAGAAGAGGACTTGGTCAGTGGAGTTATTAGCAGGTCAGGGAGCAGGTTAGGAGGACTTCAGTAGCAGGTTGTGGTAATGCATTGGTCTTGATTTTCAGCGAGGCCAAAAGGTGAGGTCAAGAATTCTCCCAGCTCGTGGTTTGAGTCATTGACAGAGCGAGAAAGACAGACTACAATGATTACTTCGAAGCCAGATTTCCCAGTGGGCCAGGCTCAACTCAAGAATCGCCGTTCCCACAAGAGCACACTCTGAGATCCGGAATTTCTCGTCTTTCCATGGTTGACTGAACCCTATTACCATTGGCACTTAAGAAGTATTGCATGAACATCAGCTTGTCTTCTCGATAGTTACCGTGCTACAGTTGGTCTTGTGTTTTCCTCATTCTATCAGTTAGTATGTCAAACGGAATCAGAAAAGAAATTGGTCGCATGGCGTACAGCTCCTCTTGAAACTAGGCATGTTTCGGATACTGGACTCTAGAACGCAAATTAAATCATCATATGACCGGTACATACAATTGGTCAATTAATTGTTATTTTGGTTCAAGAGAGGAATCGCGAGTCTTATATAGTGCCGGTGTGCAGGTAAGACAACAACTCAAGAATTAGGGTTCAGAGAACGGGATGAATAGTGGGGAGAAGCGGGATTTAGCAACAAAAATGCAGTGTGTGTGGCTGTTCTGGTCTATTTTCAAGGGCAAAAAATGTATTTCTTATGTGGTGACGGCTGACCCATGAGTTGTTTCTGCAGTACTTAGAGATAGTGGTAGGATTTCGCAGCTTTGACAGTCCAGTTGATTCCCTAAGGCCCCTTCAAAACCTAGAAATTAACCAACAACGACTCCAAAAAGCCAAAGCCAACCCAACGCAAGCAACCAGAATATTCACCCACAAACCGAAAACCACCACAGCTGCTCCGTCGACACACGCCCCTTCTGTGCCTCGAGGGCTCCAGCCCTAGTATTTTAACACCCGTGCCTCCAAACCACCTATCTACACTCCCATCATCCTCCCCCACACCGGACATTTGCTCTGCAAGTCTCACCAAAAACGCCTATATGCACGCTCCTACACCTCAATCGGTGCGCACCTTCTCTCTAACAAAAAAATTTTCAAATTCTTCGGACTCTTTCTCATAGCACATACACAACAGCACAATGTCTACCACCGTTAAAGCTGCCAACTGGAGATTCGTTGAATTGGGACGTATCGTCTTGATTGACAACTCCAAATTGGCCACTATTGTTGAAATCATCGACGAAAAGAGAGTCTTGATTGACGGTCCTGCTATTCAGAGACAATCCATCTCTCTCGCCAAGGTTGTCTTGACCACTCTCGTTTTGGAGAACTTGCCAAGAGGATCTAGAACTGCTACTGTTAACAAGAAATGGGCTGCTGCTGGCATCGACGCCAAGTGGGCTGCCACTGCTTGGGCTAAGAAGTTGGATGTTAGAAAGAGAAGAGCTGCTTTGTCTGACTTTGAGAGATTCCAGGTTTTGGTGTTGAAGAAGCAAAGAAGATTTGCTGTGAAGAAGATCGCTGCCAAGGCTTAGGGAAGCACCCATACATACAACTAATACAAGGTGTAACGACGTGGCCACCGAAGGTGGAGTAGAAACTGAATTCCAACTGGATTTAGTTGGGAATCTATGGATACGTAGGTCAAGATCAATCCAGGAACCATATCTTGAAAAGTTTTGAAACACTTTGGTGCGAGTGGAGATTTTGAAGTTTGTGCGACTAGAAGCAAAAGAGTACTTGGAAGGTGGGACCATCAAACAAAGCGAGCTCCCACTGCATTGGCTTTTTGAACACACGCAGAGTATGAGAGAAATGTTTACCGTGGCTTTTTGGTACATTTTGTCTCATTTTATTCTTTGCATCGTGTGCTCATTTTGCACCCAAGCCAAGTCATGCACGTCTTCACTAAAATAATTCGAACTTTCGTAGCCGTGGGCTTCTTTCAAATATCGCGATGAATACTCCATAGAGGAGGGTCAGTGTTGAGGTGGCGGCATCCGATGGTATTTGGCAGGAAACTTACTGCAGAAATCGAGTGAGGCAGTAAATGTATTGCGCTCAGCAAAGCAATGGCCGATTTCTTCGCACAAACCTGCCAAAATTGAGATCCCAAGTGAAGCCAAGAAATAAAGCCCTGAACCTTGGGCTGGTGGCCGTAGGAGAGCTATCAAGAGCCACCACGAAATCACTTTCCAATTTGCAGTACAGTGGATGCAAATAGCCGTTCCACAATACAATACCACCTCACCCGTAGTCCCCACCGTGGAATACTATCTCTTCTATGTACAGCTATTTACATCTATTTCTTGGCCTTGAGGGCCTTTTGGTGGTCCTCAATCAACTGTCTCTGCAACTGAGGAGCAGTCTGAGCATACTTGAGGAACTCCAACGAAAACTCTCCCTTGCCCTGGGTGCACGCTCTCAACGACGTGGAGAAGCCAAACATCGAGTTCAATGTGCACTCAGCAGTCACCGTGAACTCCTCCTGTCCATTGACGGTCTCCAAAATCAAGCCTCCGAGTTTATTGACCAAACCCACCACGGAACCCTGGAACTCGTTAGGTGCACTCACCTCGACGGTCATGATGGGCTCCAAAATCACCGGGCTGGCGTTTAAAATACCCTGCTTGAACGCACCGTGCGTGGCTGTTCTGAACGCCAATTCGGACGAATCCACCATGTGCGTGGCTCCGTCATTAACATGCATGAACACTCCAAGCACCTTGTGGCCGATCAACGGACCCTTTTCCAACGAGTCCTCGAATCCCTTCTGGCACGCAAACAAGAACTTTTCGGGAATCTTGCCTCCCACAATGGCATGGGTGAACTGGTTCTCTCCCTCGATGGGCTTCATTTCTCCAATGACACGGGCAAACTGGCCCGCACCTCCACTCTGCTTCTTGTGGGTGAAGTCGAAATTGGTAGGGCTGGTGATCGTCTCACGGTACGCCACCTGGGGCTTTCCGGTGACGCACTCCACGCCGTACTCTCTCTTGATTCTCTCCACGTAGATCTCCAAGTGCAACTCGCCCATTCCGGAAATCACCGTCTCCTTGGACTCGGGGTCGAATCTCACGCGGAAGGTGGGGTCCTCCTTCTGGAACCGGTTCATGGCCTTGGAGAAGTTGGAGTTGTCCTTGGACTTGGGCGAAATCGACAACGAAATCACGGCGTCGGGCACAAACATCGACGTCATGGCAATGCTCTTGTCCGAGTTCTGGCCAATAAACGTGTCTCCCGAAGAACAGTCGATTCCGAAGGTGGCACAGATCTCGCCGGCCCCGACCTCGTCCACGTCCTCCATGTCGTTGGAGTGCATTCTTACCAATCGTGACACCTTGACCTTCTTGCCGGACTTGACGTGGATCATGTAGGCACCCTTCTTCAACTTGCCCTGGTACACTCTGATGTACGTCAACTGGCCGTACTTGCCTTCCTCCAACTTGAAGGCCAAGCCCACGAAGGGCTCGGTGCTGGCAGGCACCAAGTTGATTCTTTTTTCTTCGCCACCGGCGATTTCAAGCCCAGTGTTCAAAATCTCATTCGGCTGGGGCAAGTAGTCCACCACGGCGTCCAAAACGGGCTGCACACCCTTGTTGGCCAACGCAGAGCCCATCAACACCGGCGTGAACTTTCTGCCAATGGTGGCTCTTCTGATGGCACTCTTGATCTGGGCCACGGTGGGCTCTTCGCCTTCCAAGAAAATGTCGGCCATTTCCTCGTCGACGTCGGCCAACGTTTCGATCAACACGTTTCTCTTTTCCTCCACCAACTCCACCAAGTCCTCGGGAACCTCCGCATACCTCAACTCTTCGCCCTGGGGCCCTTCGTTGTAGATGGCCACTCTATCGATGATGTTCACGGCTCCCTGCAACTTATCCTCGGCCCCAATGGGAACCTGGATGGCAGCAGCCGGTGTCTTCAACTTCAAGTTGATCTGCTCGATGGCCCGGAACGGATCTGCTCCCATTCTGTCCATTTTATTGATGAAAGTCACTCTGGGCACGTTGTACCGGCGCATTTGCCGGTCCACCGTCACCGTCTGAGACTGCACACCACTGACAGCACACACCACGAGCACGGCACCGTCCAAAACACGCAAAGCTCTTTCCACCTCGATGGTAAAATCAATGTGACCTGGAGTGTCGATCAAATTGAAATGGTAGTCAGCGTCGTCCTTCTGCCACGAGCAGTAGGTGGCTGCAGACTGAATGGTGATTCCCTTTTCCCTCTCGAGGTCCATGTGGTCCATTTTGGCACCCACAGAGTCTCTTCCTCTGACCTCGTGAATGGCCTTAATTCTTCCAGTGTAGAAGAGCACTCTCTCAGTAAAAGTGGTTTTTCCGGAGTCGATGTGCGCAGAGATTCCGATGTTACGCAATCTTCTGGCACTGGCAAGGTCCTTTTCGGGTAAGGTTCTGTTGATCTCGTCAATAATCACCTTTTCGTCTTCGTACGTCTGAGGAAGCGGGTTTTCGTTCAAATTGAACCGGGACAACGAGAAACCACGAAAGCCCGTCTTGGAGACCGGCATGAGCCGGCTCCCGAGCCGTGACACGGCAATTCCACGGAACATGTTGTAGGTGTAGTCGAACAATTGAAAAATTTTCGAGGTCGGATGTGCAGTATTTTGAGATATGGTGTAAGTGGATAGAAAGAGGAGGGAAGTCGGGGAGGGAATGATAGGGACGGGATGGAGAAGATTTGGGTTTCGGTTTTGATTTTGATTCTCTGATTATTGATTTTATTTTTTGATTATTGATTTTTCTTTTTTTATTATTGAAATAGTGTATTTTTGCATCTCTTGCATCTGGAAAATATTAAATAAGGGAGTACATCTCGGAGGGCCGGATTGAGAAGGAATCATTTGAGGGCCTAACAGATGGCCTCGTGATGTGTTTTCCTATTTGGACAATCAATCAAGAAATACCTGAAATGGGTGTAATTAAATTATGCATTTAGCACCAGTGTTACTTCGGCTCTCACGTCGTCCTTCCTGAAATGTGCCCGATGAACTTGTACACTGAGCTAATACATCTGAATACTCCAGTATTCTGCACTTTCTTCCTCAGATCATAGAAGCACATGAGGCACAGGTTTTGCACGTATGTGTCTTGTTATTTGATACCAGCGTCTGGTGACTGTGGTGCTCTTCTGAGTTTCAGAACTCGAAAGAATCTATTTGTCTTGGTGAGTCTGAATGTCAGATGCTTTCCTAAAATGTCAGCTCATGGTCTTGGCCCAAAAGCTGTCGTTGCCAGACTATAGAATATCGGTAGATCAAGAGAGTAGAAAATCTTCAAACCTACAGCCAATCGGCACATAGAGCACACATATATTTTCGTCCAATATGTTCTATTCTTCACAAGCCAGGCTCGCTTAGGCCAGATTCTACTCCTTCAACATAACATAGCTCTTGGCATCTTTTCTTCTCCAAAAAATTTAAACTTTTGAATCTCTCTCCTAGCCTTCTTAAATCAAACAAATATTAAATCCCTAACAAGTGAAATTTTGGGGCGTTGACAGGCATAGTCTGGTGAGTTGTTTTCTCCACTCAAATTACATGAGGAGTTCCCTTTCTCTGACCTTGATCGACTCACTCCAATTCTTCTCGGCCTACAACTCCGCCATCGTTCCCGTAAGGCTGGACTTGCCTTCTTGCTAGCCCGGATTTATCACTAATTCCAAGCCACCTGGAGAAACAGGGAAACTCTGTTCTTCAAGCAATTCACGCAATGCGGGCTATTTGGCAATTCTTGGACCCCACTTCCCTATGCACGTCCCGTTTGGGTTAAAAGTTGGAGCAATGAAATTGCCATCTGCATTTGAGATCATTACCGCATTGGGAAATATTAGGTCTACAGTCTTTTCCTGTTCATATCAAATTAAGCCGTATAAAAAAATGTAGTTGGCAATATAGGTACAACCGAAAGAAGCCTGGCGAAAGAAACTAAAGGCCAACATGCTGCAGATGTCGGCATTTTGGAGCGGGTATGCTAATGCTGAAAAGCTTCAACTCGAGGAAGAGCCCAGCTAAACCAAGAGGAGCTTTGTGAATTTTTGCAATGTGCTCAACTAATAAAGTCTCTTGGCGAGGGCGGTGGACGAGGCGGTCACGGCCTTGGTGGTTGTGGTGGTTGTGGAAGCAGTGGAAGCATTGTCAATGTCAGAAACAGTGGCATTTCCGTTGGCAATCTGACCTCCAAGGAACTGCGCAATCTCACCAGCGAAAGTACCGCCGTGGGCTCCGATCCAGTTGAGACCAGAGGTCAAGATTCCAGAACTCTTAGCCCATCCGTAGATGTCCTCAGCGACAACAAGACCGGTCTTCAAGGCAGAGGACAAGAAGGAAATGGCGGCACTGGGGTCAGCCAACACCTTGGTGACAAGCGACTGGACGATTCCGGTGTTCTTAATGGCAGTGTACACGGTTTCAGCGACAGAAATCAAGTCTCTCTTGTCGTAGAATTCCTCGGAGTTGAACTCGGCAACCTCTCTCGTCTCAACCTCTCTCTTGGCAGCGGTGGTGGCAGCGGTGGTGGAGGTCCTGTTGGCCAAGAAGGCCTTCAACAAGTTCAAGCCGGAAGAGAAGATAGTCTTGGCGACCGAGAAGAGAGTGGCTCTCAAGGAAGTGTTGTTGTAGATGAGCGAGAAGAACTTCTGGATGTAGCCCGAGTCGAACACGGCCTTGATGATGGTAGGACCGTCGGTGATCGCAAGAGTGACGGCCTTTTTGATGAGATTGAAAATTCCGGTTCTCAAAGTCGAGTCGGTGGTCAAAAAGGTCCAAACGTGGGTGATGATTCCAGAGGAGGTCAAGGCAGAAATCAACTCGGCGAGCAACGAGTCGGCTCTCTTGGAGAGCTCCATGAGCTCGTCCCCATCTTCGAGAAGTTCTCTCTTCTGGTTCAACTGGCCCAATTCCTCGATGATGCTCAAGGCGTTGGTGATGTCAGATTTTCTGACCAACTCGGAGGAGTGGGTGGCCTCAATCTTAGTTGGGGCAGCGCCGACGACGGCGGAGGTAGCAAGAATGGCCAAGAGGGTTGGGGTAGCGAACTTCATTGAGGAAAGAGTGAGCAGATAAAGCTGTGGTTGATGATAAAAAAGAAGAAAGCGGGAAATCCTGGGTGGCTTTATACCATCTGTTCCAGGACTTGCCAGTCCGGGGTCTGAAAGGCTCATTTTGCAACTTTACCCAAATGGGAAATTGTCACAGCGGTGGTGCGTCTCCTGTGCACACCGCGTTTGAGGAGAACATTGAATGCAAATTCCCCCATTGGGCCACGCCCTCCTCTCAGCCGTTTACTGCATTGAGTAATATGCAACACCACGCCTATGGCTTTCCCGTTTTGAGCTTGTATGCCGTCGGCTTGGCTGATATAAATGAGTTTCGGGGGCATGCCGTTTTGCTTGAGGCGTACTGGTCTTGTGCGAGTGCATGAAGGGAAGAATCTGAAATCGGCCCTGTCTGGACGTTGCGGGAGCAACGCATTGGTGGTCTTTTGTAGAGGTAGCACTTTGTGTTGATTTGATTTGACTTTGTGTTCGCGTTCCTTGTTTTTCAGAGTGTGTTTGTAAATAGAGTTCCTGGTGTACCGTACTGAATTCTTCCTGTGTTGTTGTGCTCCACTAGTTCATCATTTTGTTTCATTTTCGCTTGAATTTGATTTTCATTTTTTGCTCCACTTGACTCTTCTTTCCATTTTCCTTCATTGTCGTCCTTTTCTCTCCATTGTTGGCTGTCTTGGCGAACTACTATTGTAAAGCTCGTAGATGGTCGACTCACTCACTGCCTAAACCGGCTCTGCGTCTCCAGAAATTCAATTTTTGCCGAATCTGGGGAAAGTGGAGAGCCGCACGTCACGAGCCCTCGCTTCATACTCCCACACTAACATGGACTAGGCAATCGACAAGATCTACGACCTCGAGTGGAAGCAATGATATATGAGACCAGTGAAACTCGTCGATTTGTTGAACCAAGATGTGCTCGACTGTGGGAAGACGACGAAAATTTGAGACGCAAATTACGGACAAGCTGGGGCAGGGGCGTTTTCATGCAAGGGAAGGATTAAGCGTGGAATTGTGTAGGAGTCGTCTGGAGGAGAGCCACAACTGTTCCAGACAACGGCTTTACAGGAATTCCTTTCCGAGTGACTTTCCGATTTTACAAGAATTCCAGATTGTGTTTCAGATTTTTCATGAGATTCGGTACTTTCAGATTGACATGGCTTCCAGAACGCAGTTATGAGTACAACAGTGACGACTAAAACAGTGACGGCTAAAACAGTGACGGCTACAATAGTGACGACTATATCGGCTTCCATTGATGATGTTGACTTCCAAATAAAGATGGCTTGACTTGACTTCCTCAATTTATCGACAAGGTTTGACTTTATATCCGGATTATGTCCGGCGTTGTGTTAGAACATTAGAGTGAGGCAACAGAACCTATGACTCTTTCTGGTCAAGTCTGGGTCATTCCCTAAGTCTGTGTCTTTATGAAACGAACTCTGTTTTATTGAGACAGGCTGAATCTTTCTGGGTCTTCTGAGGCCCAGCGTTGAATTCTTTTCTACCTCTTTTCACTGAAGGACAAGGAGATCCCCAATCGCAATCGTCACAGGTCATTTGGATCTGATACTGACAAACCACTCATTTGGAAGTGTGCACCAGAGTACCAGAATTTTAAGTGTTGTCAACTGTTGTCATTTCTCGAGAAAAGCCCACTCGGAATAAACAGCAACAGGCTGCCCACCCACTTTAACTATTCAAAAGTCCAACTCTAGAACTGGAATATAGTGGAGATTTCTAATAATTTTAAAGTCATCATAACCGGTACAAATCTCGCTTACACAGATCAACCCTCAGTGGAAAAATGTCCTTCTGATTACTTCATTAGAACAGCGTCACCTGAGAAGTCGAATTTGCTGTTCATTACTAACAAATGTGTTAATAGCTCCAATTTCCACTAAACCAGAATAGGTATGCTACCCAAATTCGCATCTTGGGAAGCACAACAACTGTCTTTTTTGTTTTTTTAAGTAGTCGCACTCTCCATATTGGTCCATTCTACTGTGAATTCAACGAATTCGGCCTCGAATGGAATCTTTTGGAGAATCAAAGAGACGTTCTTGAAGAACAAAAATATGAGTATTGAACCGAAAATGTCATGGTTTCGATTATTTCCAGGTTGCAACGACGTCGGCAAATGAGGCGCCTTGAAATAGTTAGAATGTATTTTAGTAAATTAGAAACACAATTTCACCATTACAGAACTGCCCTCCCAAAAGGTGTCGAAAATGTATTGTGACAATCACAAATCGGGCTTTTGCTATTTTGCGATCCGCCGATCTTTTCACTACGTGCGTGTGAATAAACTCGCGTTCTAATCCCAATACAGTAATTACGAGTCTAAGCTCAAAATCTTAAATTATCCAAAAAGTTCAAAACCACAAAACGATCTCCACCCTGCAGCTTGCGATCAGCCCCAAAAGAACCAAACCTTTCCGATCACCAGAAAAGCATTATATGCAGTGCTACACTGGGCGACACGGTGTGCCTCCCAGAACGGCCAAATCAGCAACGCGCCAAAGCTGGTTACGGCATCGCACCCTTCTTATCCGGACAGACCCAAGTTGACAAAAGTCTCCAACCCAAAATCATCTGCACCCCCCACGAAAACAGCAAAAAACTGCTATGTCCAACCAAATTGCTTTTTTACGATGCTGATACTTATATCGCAGCGCGGTCTGAAAAAATAAATTAGTGTTTTTTTTCGCACCACACTCTTCTCATGGAAACCGTAACTTCAACTGGCACCGCGCCTTCTGCCACGGTTGTGAAGAGAGGAAACGTCGCCGAGCTCTCGGAAAATCACTCTTCTAACTTGACCACCATCGACACCTTGGGCAACACCTTCAAAGTCCCCGATTACACCATCAAGGACATTTTGTCGGCCATCCCCAAACACTGCTACGAGAGATCTTTGGTGCGGTCGCTCGGATATGTGGCACGTGATATCGTTATGATGGTTGCCATTGGTGCCGCTGGGCACCTGGTGATTCCTCACGTGCGTTTCCACGATGACTCTGTCAGCTACTACGTCAGAGGCGCATTGTGGATGGTCCAATCTTACCTCATTGGGTTGTTCGGATTCGGATTGTGGATTTTGGCCCACGAGTGCGGTCACGGGGCATTCTCGGACTACCAAAACGTCAACGACTTTATTGGGTGGGTGTTGCACTCGTACTGCGGTGTGCCGTACTTCTCGTGGAAGTTCTCGCACTCGAAGCACCACAAGGCCACGGGCCACATGAAGAAGGACATGGTTTTCATTCCCTGGACGCAGGAGGAGTTTGTCCAGAACAGAGGAGCCTCGCAAGTTTCTGAGATCATGGAAGACTCGCCTGTGTGGTCGCTTGCCGTGCTTATTTTCCAGCAATTGGGAGGATTGCAGCTCTACTTGGCTACGAACGCCACGGGCCAGAAATATCCCGGGTATTCTCGGATTGCCAAGTCGCATTACGCCCCCAAGTCGCCTGTGTTTGACCCCCACCAGTACTGGTACATCATCTTGTCGGACATTGGCATTTTGGCGTTGATCACCATGGTGTACCAATGGAGCAAGCACTTTGGAACGTTCAACATGATGGTCAACTGGTTTGTGCCTTGGTTGTGGGTCAACCACTGGTTGGTGTTTGTGACGTTTTTGCAGCACACCGACCCCACCATGCCCCACTACACCGACAAGGAGTGGACGTTTGCCAGGGGCGCTGCGGCCACCATCGACAGAGACTACGGTTTCATTGGCCAGCACATTTTCCACGACATTATTGAGACGCACGTGTTGCACCATTACGTCTCGAGAATCCCCTTCTACAACGCCAGAGAGGCCACTGCCGCCATCCGCAAGGTTATGGGCGAGCACTACCGTTACGAGGGTGAGTCCATGTGGTTGTCTTTGTGGAAGTGTGTGCGTTCGTGCCAGTTTGTGGCTGATGATGAGGGAACCGGAGTGATGATGTTCCGTAACACCAACGGAATTGGTGTGACGCCCCGCAACTAGAACTAGATAGAAAGAAGAAGTACTAGAAGAATAGAAGTACCAGAAGAATGAAGAAATGTAGAAGATGAGAAGAATGAAGAAATGTAGAAGAATGAGAAGAATGAGAAGAATGAAGAAACGAATTAGTACCAGAAGAAATGTTGAAGTTCAGAATAAATGAAGAAGCATGTAGAAGAATCAGAAGTACCAGAAGAAATGAAGAGCTACCAGAAGGAAGAGAAAGGTACCAGAAGGAAGCGAGAGCTACCAGAAGGAAACGACATGCACTCGAAGGAAACGTAGAGTGAAAATACAAGTCCGCGTTTTTGCCAAGTGCCGAGGCACCTCCAGCCTATTTTCATCGGCTCCATGGACACAAGTCAAACTGACCTCACAGTGGCTGATAGTGCATAATTTCACTTCGACATCCCAGATCCCATCTAGCACAGCTGAATCTCAGATTTAACGGCGATACCTTCGGTCTCCCACCAATGACACCTTATTCCACCGTGCACTATCCCTGCACAGAAGAAGTCGATCTTCAATTTAAGCCCGAACGAGCAAAGCCCACACCTGCCTCGATTTTCTTCTTCCCCCTTGAGAGGGGCAAATCGGCCGTGTTTCTAGCGCTATACAGAGAATAGCCAATACAAGAAAGTTCGGAGCTCCGTTCTCGGCCAAGACCTGAAAGTTTGCTGATGCGATGGCCAGTAAGTCGTTTTCACTTTAAGGCTCGTATCTACAAATGCGCCTTCCATGGATGAAATATTATGTACAGGATAACGATGATTCCGGCCCCCCTTCTCCCGAAGTACTTCACAGTTATTGCCCAGAGCCGAACACCAACTGCAAATTGCAAGCCGTATTAACGTCTCGGTATCTCCTACACTCTTATAAATTTCGTATAGCTGCACCATGTTGGATGCCTGCATATACCCCTTCGCTTAATGCTCGCTTTCTTTGTTTGGCAGCTGTGCATGACAGCCGAAGAAAGCTCCTTCTCTTGCAGGGGCCTACATAAGGATTCGTCAATTCCGACACCGAATATTCAATCGCAATTTTCTGGTTCTTTCTCCTTCTCTCTTTCTTATTTGCAGTCCACATTCCGATGCTTTACGCTTTAGCTACACCCGGCTCTGCCTTCAAGCCCTCTATCAATAAACCTCGCATCACGTGGAGACTCATGAAATTCAAAAAACACCACTCTGGCGTGGCCGGCTCCCCATCGTTGCAATCCTTGGCTACAACCAACAAAGCTGTATTTGTTTAAGGTTCGATTATAGCCGGCTCAAAAAATGGCCTGGTTGGCCAGGGCTTTCAACATTTCGCCACACATTGTTGGAGTGCATCATGTGCCTTAGACGATGAAGTCGCATTGATGCATCATGGTGCAATTTGTAGTGCCAACTATTTGGGTTATGTACGATTTTATGTTCAATGGATAATAACTGATTTTGATTTGATGCTTCAGGGCAGGCTCACGGACCCCTCCGAATATTCCATATCCTTCTCCGCATTCGAAGGATCCCAGACGGCTCCTGGTGCCGCCAAACCGGCGGTCTGGACCCTTCTGTCTCTTTCCCATTCTCTCCATCTCTTCATCACTATGCTGGACGAGTCGAAAACTCCATCGGCTCCGCCGTGCTCTTTATCTTTATCTCCACCAGCCACAGTTCTGGTCTCGCCCCAACTGAAATCGTCGAACTTCCAAAATGCGTAAATTGGCAAAACGAAATTCCACACAGGCAACGCAAGAAGATAGATGAAATAGTAATAGAGGTATTTCCACGACGACACCGTAACCACAACCAAAACTCCCGGCAATCCGAAGATCACGCACAAAAGAACCAACGACAAGATTGGAGTAGGCGTAGAGACTATCGAAAGCACAATCACATAAATGGTGAACGAAATAGCTGCCGGCAACACCAAAGTGCCAACCAACTCAACAGCAATCACGAACTGCATGGAAAAACAGAACGTACCACACAAATCGTTGACCAAGACCAACTCCATCAAGTTGTGCACCGTAGAGTTGATCCAACGACGACGTTGGGACAATAAGACTCTAAATTTGTCTGGGACCACAGTCTTGCATGCAGCCTTGGGAACGAAGATCTGCTTTCTCTTCGGAAAGGTTCTCAACATCAATGAGGAAAGATAACGATCCTCTCCCAACAACAACAAGTTCTTCTTGTGCAAAGTATCAGTGACATTGTCAGAGTATCTCTCCACGATGTCAGGGTTGGACAAAATCGGCACCCAGTATCCATTGTCTCCCTTCGGAGCCTTGATACGGAACATACTGAAACACCCTGGCAAACAAGTGACACCACCAAACACAGACTCGAAAGCCTTGGCCTGGTGATGCGAAATGTAGTACTCGAACACTTGGATCAATGTCACCCAACTCTTGTTCTTGTTGGCGATCTTGGTTTCTCCACACAAGCCCATAATGGATGGATCCTTGACCATTTCAGCGCACATGTGGGTCAAACAGTCAGGGTACACCAAGGTGTCGGCGTCCACCATCATGGTCATTTCGTAGAACTCGGCCATCAATCCGGTGACACGCCAAACAGACTCCAACATGGCGTACTCCAATCCAGTCATTCTCTCGTCAAACATCACTTTTTGCAAGAACGACATCAAAATGATTTGCGAATCACGCTTACCTCTGTTGCCTGGCTTGGCTGCACCAGCTTCTTCGGGCGTTCCGCACTTGACAATCGTGATCACAGGAACTCTCTGTTGTTTCTCTGGGGGAATGGTGTTGTCACTGTACTTGTAGAAACCAGCGTAGACTTTCGCCATGTTGTGGCGCTTGCTTCCCTGTGCGACAGCAACGTAAGAGAAAGGTTGGACGTCTTCGGGTGGGATGCAGAAGTCGGTCATGAGACTCAAGGCAATGTCAGGCGTGGTTTCCTCGTTTCCAGAACCCTTGATCATTCCGTCACAAATGACAAGAATCAATTTGTGAGAGTTGGGATAATCCGTAGTAGCAATGGAATCCAAGGTGGTGCGCATCTCGACCTCGTTTTCGGAGTAACAGGTGACCAAGGAAATAACGTGTGCCAAGGGGTACCCGAACGGTTGGTACTCCACGGGTGGCTGAGGAACCACATCGGGATGGATGATTTCCGGACCCAAGCCACTGAAGTTGAACTCCTCAATTTCAAACGGATTGAGCATGGACCCGGGTCTACTCAACAAGTCCACCGACAGGTTTCTGCTCTGTTGGAACACCATGGACCTGGTGTCACCTCTCGTGTTTCTTTTGTTTCGACCCAAGAGAGCGGCCTGCGTGGACATGGTGGTGTGTTCGAAATTCTGCGAGATGTTCTCAGCGCCGTCGTCGATGTACTTGGATAAGTCCTGCGAGTGGGCCAAAGACAAACCCTGGGAGCCTCCCTTGAAGAAAACACTCTGTCTGTTTGTTTTTTGGGCCTTGTAGTTGGCTCTCGACTTGACAGGAACGGTGGTAATAGGAGCCTGGGCTTTTGGGTTGTCCACCCAGTCGTCGATCTCCCTATTTCTGGTGAACATGGACTTGTTGTCGACGCTGTTTGCACCCTGGCTTCTGGAAATGACCCCTCTGAAGTAGAGGGCCATGAAAAACTTGACGAACACAACGGACAAAACGAAAACCAACGAGAGAATCAAGACGATCTTCGATGAAATGCACCCGATACTCTCCGAGTCGATGACTCCGACCTTGATGATCTCCGTCAAGCATCTGGCAGCCTGGCGTTGGTCTCCGCTGGTCAAAACCATGGAAATATCGTGGCCCTGGAACGAGGGATCGTCTCTCAAACTGGTGAACAATTCAGGGTACGTAACATCGTCGGATGCAAGCCAGTCGATCAAGTCTAGGTCCAACACACTTCCAGAGTACACCACCAAGTTACGCGAGCTGTTCCTGATGTCGTCCCACGTGAAGAAAACGTCACCCGTGACCTTCAAATTGTAGTAGACGTCCCTGGCAGTGGAACTGGTGTGGCAGGCCCATCCTTCGTAGTACACAAAGGTGTTGTTGACTTCAGAAGTGCCGTGCTGGTCAAACACACGACAAGGCATGTACCAAGCCAATTCGTCCCCGTTGAAAGGAATTGTACAGTTGTCTCTGGGAACAATCAACCCCTTGCAGTTTCCGTTGACGTTCTGGAACAAGAAAGACGCATCCATACCTCCAGCATTCACTGGCGGGTACAACACGTTGGAGCCACCGGGAACACCGGCGGCTCTGGGGTGTCTGGAAGACGACAAATCGTACGATCTACCGTTGATAATCAAGTAATTGGAGCCCACCTGTCCAGTTTGGGTTTGCATGACTGAGCCGGCACACACGGTTCTTGTGAAACCGAAAGTGATGTACGCCACAACGGCAGCAATGTAGAGAATACACGAGATCAAGGCGATCTTTTCCCTCCATGCAAACTGGCGACTTTTCGTGTCCAAGCCACAGAACTTCAACAAAGGGGCCGGGGCCCAAAAAGTCATCACGTAACAGTACACTTTCCAGAAGTAGATATCTTTTTCTTTGTTCGGCGTGGCTGCTGCTTTTCTGTTGACTTTGCGAGTAACGTTCTTGCTGGGAGAGGTGATCTCGTCATTCAAGCCGAACACTTCTCTGCCCGGATTTCCGTTTTCGGGAGAGCTAGGAATGTCTATAAGCGGAATTCCTTCCTCGCCTGAATCGACTCTGGCCAACAGGGTCGGAAAACTTCTTCTGGAAGTCCGTTCGTTGGAAGCCATGGGGTCTAGACCCGTAGAAGAAGGCTGGATCTTGAGGTGATCTGCCTCCTGCGATGCAACTTGGGTGTAATGATACTGGGGGTGATTTGGGTCCATGCGCTGTCTTTCTGGTCTAACAAGCGAGCGCTTTCTGCCCAAATCGCCCGACTCTGGGTCCACCTCAAGATATTTTGAAGAGTGGCTGTTTCTGAACCCGGACATGGTAATTGGGAAATTTGTGGGAATCTGGCGACCCTAGAATGAGATCAAATGATGAAACACGTAGATGTGGAATAAAGACGGAAAAAGGTGGAAAAAAACTGAAAATTCCCGGTATGGTGTGGGATGCAAAGTCTCCACCTGAATGACTGAACCGGCCCAATAAATAAGGTGGTCAGCTGGAAAAGCAAGAAGGTACAAAAAGAAAATACAGAAAATCAACAAAATATCAATTTGCGACCTTTCAGCTTTTTTTATGCTACTGTGCACACCTGAGGTGCCTACAAAATAATTTCAGCCCAAACGGGAAGAATAAATCGGGAGGAGAATATGTACTCGGAGACGGAGTTGACTCTGCCGGGATTTCAAGAAACCGATATGGGCGATGAAAAGGCCGATGAAAAGGCCAATGAAAAGGCCAATGAAAAGGCCAATGAAAGGCCAATGAAAAGGACAATGAATTAGCCTAGTGGTGTCGATATGCAGTATTGGTTCTATTTTTGGAGTTCATCAATTTGCCATGAAACCCGACGTCAAGATCGTCTGGACCAAGGTACCCATTCCCTCTATTCTGGAAGCAAATGGCACTGTTTGCGCCAAAAGCCTGTAAAGATTCTGCAAATGACGCGTTTCGGTAGATTGCTGTACCTTGAGTAGACCTTGCAAAACAATCTTCAACTCCTCCTCTTGGATTTTGGGTAACGGCTTTTTGTACAAAAGCGTCTCGTCCGCCACAAATCTTCTCAAGGTGAAAGCCGCACGGGTGACCAAGTATTTCATGGCCACAGTAGAGCTGCGGTTCGTGGAAGAGGCGAACCGGAACATTTCAGCCAAGCATTTGAGCCGAATGTCTCTGTTGTTGTAAGCAACAAGACTTGCAGTGGACCCGAAACTATCGTCAAAATGGAACGTAGTTAACCCTTCAAGCACTTTCTCGACCAGCGAAGCTTCTGCTGTCAACTCCTTTTCGATGTCATTGAGTTTGTACAAGTAGGACTGGATGTAAATGCTCTGAATGAACCGGTCCACCAAAGCATCTTGTTTGGCATCCAACGAGAAAAGAACAGGCAAAACAACTTCAGTCAAATCCTCATACTGCTTGATGTTGTACTCTTCGTGAATCTCACTCTTTCCTTCAAAGCAAACGGTGATGCTCTCAATTACTAGTTTCCACACTTCATCGTCTTTCTTGAAATCCTCAATGTTCTCGGCAACCAACCTGCGAACAAGATATACAATCAACTCGTTGCAAAGGACCCACAACGGTTTGGAGTTTTCTTTGACTCCCTCGGCCTTTAAATGGACCAGATCAAGCAAAGATCTGAGGAGTCTGTTGAAACCTTTGTCTTTGACCAAAACATTCAAATTTCCAAGCTGGTGCAATTTTGCTGTCATCAACTGCAAGGACAATTGACTCACCGCCACAAACGATGGGATTTTCAATTTTCCTTCGAATTTGCTCTTCAATTTGCTCTCAATTCTGCTTTTGGTCTCGTACGGGTATGCCAATATGACACCAAGTTGCTGGATAACCCCTGCCAGAATCTGCTCATCTTCACCGGGCTTGTCCAACAACTGCAAATTGATTAAAACGGATCTCTGGAGCTGTGTTGGTTTGGTGTTATCATTCTGGTTTGCTTTCAAGATGGGATATCTCGCACATTTGTTCAAGTTGTTCAACACTTTTGTGGCATCGTCATATGTGAACCTGTCCTTGATAATATGGTAAAGTGGCTTGAAAGATTCATTGTACACGGCCAACGAGTCCTGATAAGCTGGATTGACGAAATCATATTCGATGGAAACATTGACCCAGAAATCAAAGAGCAAGTCCACAATTTGTGAGGGAATTACTCCATTCATCTTGGTCAATGGCAAGATCAAATCTTGGTACGACTCAAAAATCTTAGAGTTCAAATCTTTCCAGTTCATTCCAAGCAAATCTTTGAGATATTCCACAAATTTGGCCCAGAACTTTAGAGTGATCGTGGCGGAGTCTTTGTTTCCGAAATCTAACATGTACTTGGCGAAAACAGAAACAAGTCCGGACAAAACGAGGTTCAAGCTCTCGATGGCTTCTTTGCGCATTTCTCCTGAAGTCTTTCTTGACAAATTACTGGAGTCCAACAACCCCGGTAAAACAATGTCGTAGATCGAATTCCAAGAAGGCAAATACTTACCGTGGACATCGATGATTTGGAACAAGGTTTGAATTGCTCCTTCTCTCACCTGGGTTCTTGGGTCAGCCGATAATTTTGCCAATTTTGAAAGTAGATAAATGTTCAACGCCTGGAAGAGTTCCGAAGTTCCACTCTTCGAGCTCAATAAACTTGTTTCCAATTGTTCGATTGTTGTAGCGGTCAGACCTTTCGTTCCACTTTCTTCAGCGATATTGGCTCTAATGGAGTCACTGATCAACCAGAAGTAACTGACCGAACTGAACGAAATGTTGAGATCATATTTTTGAGAACAGAAGTTCAAAAGCGTGTCAATTAGAGACTTGATCTGATTGAAAGGCAAGGTGGACAAGAATTCGTCCAAAATGAGTTTGAGGGTATCAAACGAGGTAGATATCAAGAGCCGCACTTTTTCCATCAAGTTGTGATCTTGAGAACTCTTGTCCTGGGTGTTTCTGAAAGCCGTGTTCAAAATCTGGAACACCAACTCCCAGGAGTTTTGGTAGTATTTGTCATATTCGTCAATAAGTCCATGCAAAGTAGTCAAGACTGTCAAATGCATTTCTGTTTCACAATTCAAGACCAAAAGTTCTTGTGGTCTTCCCAAATCGAAAAGCTTATTGATGAAGGTGATGAGCGCCTGCAAAGATTTCTCTGACAATTCGTCTGTGAGCTCAGAGTTGTCTTTTTCGAATCCCTCGCTGGTCACACTGATGATTATGTCAGTTAGTGACTTGACAAGATAGTTTCTAGTGCTGTATGGAATCGACCTGTCCGTAGCCAAATTTGTGAAATAGTTGATCATATGGTTCCAGATGTGGTCATCTTGAAGCAAAAACTTTGTGGGGTTCAACTTTGCAATCGTCACCAATCGGTCGATGAAGAAAGTGCGGTTGTAGGGACAGATATCAACAAGAACAACCGAGTTTTCCGAATCTTCTTTGAAATCGTACAATTCTGTGAGAACAATGAAAAGCTCACTGAACGACGACTGTTGGTAACCCTGAATGCTCTCGTAGAATTTTGCCCTGGAGCTCTGAATCCCCGCCAAATCTTGGCTGCTTAACTTAGAAGCACCGAACTTTTTGGGGTCCTTGTGATTGGAGTAGCCACTGTATTCGTCCGGCCCCTCCAAAAAGTAGTCCACCCACTGGAAAGAAACCCAGATGATTTTCCATGAGCTTTGAAGGGTTGTTCCCAAAGAAACAGCCAAATTGGAAAGCGCGCGAAGACAAATCACCTGTCTGGAATTGAAGGTGACTGTTCCAGCGTGATGGATGTCTTGGTCCGCCGTGCTTTTCACCGAGCGGTCACTAAATTGGGAAATCAGATTCTGTGAGGGCGAAGTGGGAGCCTGAGCCGGGACTTGAATAGTTGAACTCAAAGACTCCACAATGGACTCTCCAATGGAAAGAAGATGAGAAGCTCCAGTGTTCTTCTTGGGGTCTTCTCCAGGGGAAGCCACGTTGACCACACAGTCGGAAAGCATCAAAAGCAAGCCGTCTCTCAAAGAAGACAAGCCCAAGAGCCCAATCGCATGGGTGTATTTTTGGAGGGCACGCACGGTGGTGTGAAAGTAGTCCACATCCGTGGAGCAGTAGATGAACTTGCTGAACAACTGGAAGATTTCAGGGAAGACCACGACGTTCATGGACGTTATGAACTCGACATCGCTTTCGAGCGTGTCTGCGTTAGGGTTTGCCGACAAATTGGTCACAAATTCCGACACTCCCTCGGCCATATTGATGAGAAGGCGGAACACAAGGTGCGCCGTGTACAACGTCGGAATGTTGGCCGGAGGATCCTGTTTGTCCAAGTGGTCCAAAATGGAAACTTTCAACGTGGACGTCAGCTTGGACAAATGAAGGCTGTTGCCTCTTTCGGGAGGCACCTGGATGGTCTCGCCCGAGAAGAACTGCGGCAAGTTGTTGTTCAAGTAGTTGTTCATGACCAGCAAAATCTCCTGCACCACGTTTTTCTTCTTGGGGTCGTTGTCGTACTTCTCGAAAATCTGGCGAACCGTGGAGAAGTTGGAAAAGAGCGTCTTGTACATCTCCAAAACCAACACCTTCTCCCAGTACGGGTTGGGAACGGGTGACGAGTCGGAAGCGGCCGTTTCTGCTCCTAGGATAATGTGGTTCGCAAACGAGAGCACGATTTCCGATTCGATCGCAAGATTGTCGAGCTGGGTCGACGTCAACAAGTGCACGATCCGGAGCGTCCGGACAACAAGGGGGAAGTTGTGGGAGGGCGAGTTCAACACCTTGAGGAGCGCAGGAACCGTTTTCACCCGGAGCAACGTGGCCAATTCCGGGTGAGTGTGAAAAGCGTCCTTGTTGAGAGAAAGCACGCTCTCGATGATTTCGAGAACTGACTGCGACCGGATCTGGATATCCGCATCGAAGTACTCGAGCCTGTCGCCCGCAACCATCGCACTCAAGTCCAGGAAAACATTGTAGCATTCGAGTTCCAAGGCATCCACCTGGAACGCCCGCATATTCTCGTTTCCGGCGTCCCCGGCCACGGCAACAGTGTGGATCTGTTCCGAGGGCACGTTATGGCGTAATTTGTCGAAAAGCGACCCGAACACCTGCTGCATCGTGGCAGAGGCGGTGTTGGAAACCACGATATTTCCGCATCCGGCCAAGCGACAGCAGACGGCCAAAAGTTGGAGCAAGTCGGTGCCCAAGATATTGTAGTTCTGAATGAGCGCCGGCAACACCTGGATGACCTTCAATTGCATGTTGAGGCCGAGCGAAACGACATCAGAGTTGTAGAAGCCCTGCAAGAGCTCAGAGACCTGTACTGGCGCCAACGCACGCGAGCCGGCGTAGCGAGAGAGAATTCCGAGCGCCACAGCCATCAACTTGGCATTTCCCGAGGTCACGGCGAGAAGAAACGGCGCACAGAGTGTTTTCTGGAGTGCATGTTCTGTAGGTAGAGCAGCAGATTTCGGGGCCTTTTTGGATTCCACGAGGGCCAAGTCAATGGCACGTGATACGTCGGCGTTTCGACGGCGGAGTTCGCTTGAAAGAGTGCCCAAATCGGCCACGGCCTGGGTGATTGTTGCCATTGGGGTTTAGTGGAATTGAACAGCGAGTTTTGATATTGGGCACGTGACCAGGACCATATCTGGTTAGCTTTGGCCTAGAGCATCGAGTGGAGACACGATTAGTGTTGCGCCTCTTGATTAAGTGCTAGTGTAGCTTGATAGGGCCAAGGGCTATGTGAAAGCATATTATATGTTGGTGGATTTTGCTGGATTTTGCTGGATTTTGCTGGATCAATCTGACACGTCGGAAGTGGGGCACCTGGGGCACCTAGTCCAGTCAGTTGGATTCTCTAGGCCACTTTGAATGATCTAGGCAAAGATGAACTATTTTCTTGAGAATTTGGGCCAGATGAACCGGACCAGATCGCTATTGGTGTAATGCACATAAGATCTCTCAATAGCCTACCGAGTCTGGAGAGTGGAAAATTGGAGCGTTTTGCTCAGGCAAATTTGAATGGAGAGTGGGAAAAATGGAGCGTTTTGCTTCAGGTAAATTTGAATGGAGTCCATCAAAGTAGACATTGCAGATTCCCAGATGCCAATGCCAATTCTGGAATAAATTAATTTCATGGAACTTGTCGTGAAGACTGAGCTTGCTACGAATGCACTCTAATGAACGTTTCCAAAATATTTTTATCTTTCGTTGAATTCTGCTTTCCTTCTTGTGTGTCTCCGTCGAGCCTACTTTGTGTTTCCGGTTTTAGGTGTAGTCGCATTTTTTGTATTTTCAGTGCAAGAACGCAGAAAACAGGAAATAGGAAAACTCCACACGACGTTTTAAATTCCAAATTCACATTCTGCCGAAGAATTCCACCACAGTCCAATCACAAACACCTACTGAAACCCTTTCCAACACCTTGAGATCCAGTAAAAGCCAGACCTGGCGTACAATGGTGAAATGTGGGGTCCAAGCTCACACGAGCAAAAAACTCACACGAGCAAAAAACTTACACGAGCAACCAGACCACGAAAGACAAACCCTCAATGCAAAACCTCTGCAAAACTCACAAAACTTACAAAACTTACAAAACGTACAACCTCTGAAGTCTCAAACCCAAGAAACCAAAATCCCAAACCTCAATGCAAAACCTCTCAAAACCAAGCCTTGAATCAGTGACGTGTGTTTAAAAGTTGTGCAGAATTTGAGATCGAAATGAGCAATTCGACGCGAGGACGCGCCCTCATTTACACACGAATATCTGAACCAATTCGCCGATTTTGGAAATTTCGCCGATTTTTGAAACCTCACTACAACCACAACGCAGCCATGCCATCATCTACCCCAATTGCCTCTCCATCACACGCAACACATGCTATCAGGACCGCGTCTAATCGACGCACCTGCACATCCACAGCTAGCGCACCTGCACAATACCCCTGGCCATTTTCACATGCCAGAGATAGACTGGCGCCCGGTTGGGCCGTCTTGAACAGATCAACCTATATAACATTCACCATTCCTGCACTTTTAATTTCACTCAACTGAAAATTGAACTTTCGATTCAATCCATCCACTTTGACAATCCGTCATGTCCAAGGGAATCACCTTCAACGGAGAAATCTTCTCCGTGCCAGAGACCCAAGACATGGTCAAAAGGCTCTTTGATCCCGCCGTGCGCAAGTCAGTATGTGAAATCATCATTTTAGCTCTTTTGACAGCAAACACCCTAGTCTTCTATTTCGTGCAAAGTAGCAAGACCCGCATCCAGATATTCGTGGTGTTGTACATTTTCTGGCGGCTCTCGTACAACTTTGGAATCGGGTACATGCTCAACCAGCAGTCCAACCGATTCCGCTTGGTGGAATGGAGCAGAAAATTGCGCCTTTTCCTGAAAGACAACCACTCGCTCACCTCCAACTTCGCGAAAACGGAGGTGCGCTCCCAGATGGGCAAGACGTACGACCTAAACGACTACCCCGTGGAATTCAACACCTGGTTGATTTTCAGAAAAGTCGTGGACTTGATTTTGATGCTGGACTTCACCACGTTCGTGTGCTTGGTGGTGGCCTGCTCCATCGACGACAACATGCAGTTCATCCACGGCCAGCCGGGCTGGGTGGTGGCTGCTCGGTTAATTGTGGGGTCGTGGCTCATTTTGTTCAATTTGTGGGTCAAGGTCAATGCGCACAACACCATCAAGGACTACGCGTGGTACTGGGGCGATTTTTTCTTCAGGCAGATCAACAACGAGGACTTGATTTTCGACGGCGTGTTCGAAATGTTCCCCCACCCCATGTACTCGGTGGGGTACATAGGCTACTACGGATTTGCGTTGATCGCCAAGTCGTACACCGTGCTCGTGGTTGCGGTGTTTGGCCACTTCTTGCAGATGGTGTTCTTGCATTTCATCGAGAACCCGCACATCGACAAGATCTACGGGCCGTCGCCGAACGAAAGCAGCCTCAAGAAGTTGATCCAGCTCAAGGACTTGACCAACTTCGACAACGCAAAGCCGTTGGTCGGCTTGGCGAACTTCAACTTGATGCGGGCCAGTGACGTCATCAATGCCATCAACTTCGTGACGTACGCCTTGTTCATCCCGCTTTTGGCGTCGCTTTCGGTGTCCAACGTGGCTGCCGTGGGCAAGATCTTGTTCTACTTGACCATTTTGATCAAGTCCTTGGAATGCGTGTCCATCAACGCCGTGCTCATTTTGCAGAGCAACTACAAGACGTTCACGAGATGGTACCTTGCCAACAACGTGCCCGTGGAGAAGTCGTTGAACAACTTTGCCGTGTTGTACAATTCGTTGATCAACTTGACGTACGCTTCGTTTGTGGGCATGAACTTGTTCAAGGTGCTCACGCTTTTCAAGTTCCACGCCTTCTTGGTGGTGGACCACGCGTACTTGAGGTTATTCTTGGGGGTCTTGCTCATCGTCACACAGGTCTGGATCAACACTTCCATCGTTGATCTGATTGGGTACTTCGGTTGGTTCTACGGAGACTTCTTTATTCCAAAGTCTTCGTTCATGCCCCAAAGAACCCGCTTGACCAAGGCCGGTGTGTACCGCTATTTGAACAATCCCGAACAGGTGTTTGGCGTGTGCGGTGTCATGGGCGTGACGTTGATGTTGCCCACGTTCGACAACTTTGTCATTTGCTTGTTGTGGGTGTTGAACAACTTTTTCAGAATCAACTTCGTCGAAAAGAACCACATGATCAAGATTTACGGCGAAACAGAGGTTTTGCAGGACAGCGGAGTCACCAAGACCGTGAAGAAGCACTTGTTGCCCCAGAAATTGCAGAAGAAGTCCGAGGCTCCAAAGAAAAGACGCACCAGCTCCATCTTCATGGACTCGTTTGACTCGTTCATCAAGGACTTGCGTTCTGGAAGCACCTTCCATGCCAGAAACACCTTCTCCAAGAAGAACTTGGCTGAGTTGTCCCAGAACAAGTACTTCACCGACAGTGACTACTACTTGAGCGTTTCCGGCTTGAAGAAAAGCGACGACATTCCTTACGTTCACGCTGGGGACGCCCTCACGGTGTCTTTCACGGCCCCAGACGACCACTCGGCCCAGGACTGGGTGGGGTTGTACAAGATCACCCACAGTTCTTATTCGCGCTACAAAACGTTGATTTCTTCCAATTCTCGTTGGGAGTGCGTTGGAGCCAAGGAGAGCGGAGAGATCGTGTTCTCACACGACAAGCTTTTCTGGGAGGACGGTCTTTTTGAGTTCAGATACCACATCGACGGCAGGCATGACGTTGCGTTCATTTCGGAGCCATTCGAGATCCGGTACCCCCAGATTGACATTCCCGAAATGGACGAGGTGGACGCTTTGGCTGACGCTTTGAGAGTGCAGATTTTTGACCAGGTCGTGGATGGCGTTGTCGACAACCAGACGCCAATTTTCAATGGTGTTTCCAAGACCGAGAACGTCGTGGAAACGTACAGCCGAATCGCACACCTCATTTCCAAGTCCACCGGGGTGAAGGTGAACAAGAGGTTTTTGGTTTACAACGACAATGAGAGCGACAACAAGTTCACCATCTTGTCGTTGGCCCGCAAGTTGATCGACATCCACCGCGCATTGCATGAGTTGGTGGAGGAAGACATGCAAGACAAAAAGGTGCAGTGAGCGCACAAAGTACATAGAAAAGTTACATAGTGGACGTCTATTCGTTTAATTGGCTAGCTGCTGCAAGTACCCGTTGATGTTTCTTCTGATCTTCTCGCTCATGTTTCCACAGCCTTCGATCAAAGTTGCAAGTTTCTCCTCCGAAACTTCGTCGTCATCATTTCCCTCGATCCAAAAAGCAACGAGCTCATTATTCTTCATGCTCATGAAACTGGCCACACACTCTACGCCCGCTGTGGTGTCTTCTTCCGTACTGATTTCTGGATCCATGACCAAAGTTTCTCCAAGCTTGACCTGGCCGCTCGTGACCATGTCTCTGAGCTCTATACCGGAGTCCACTAATGCTAGGGACGTGCAGTTAACCACCCAGCTGATCAAATTTAGAAGAGTGGACTTGGTGGAGTTAAAAGAGACGACATTGATGAAAACATCGATGGTGGACTTAGGGTACTTTTCCAAAAGAAGAGCAGGCAAAAACGCCGTTTCCACGTACGTGCTAATTCTGTGTTCGATGTTGGTGAGCCCAGTACGTCCGTTTTGCTGGCCTCCGTTGTTGAAAATGACTTCATTAGGTTGCGTGATGTAGGGCAAGAATTTGCACTCCACAGAGAAAGAGGCTCTGTCGATGAACAGGCCTTTGATGGGTCTGGGTCCGAACACACTGACTTCCAAAACTGTGTCGTCTACCTCGAGGAACGCCAGCCCATTGGCGTTTTTAGTTAGTCCTGTCTTGACGAAGAAGTTTCTCACGGAATCGGGGCGGATTTTTTTGACGGGGGCAGTGGCCGGGGCCGACGAAAGGCCCATAATAGGCACGCGGGCGTCCGAAGGGCCTAGTATTCTCTTTCTGTCTGTGTTCATGGAAGAATGAGTAGTTGAAATGTGATGAGATGGAGTGCAGGTAACATCTTCAAGTCAGAGACCTTCAATTTCTCTAAACAGAGAGAAGAGGAGAAGAAGAGGTAGCGACAGAAGCTTGCCAATACGAACATCTCCTTTTGCTTGGGTGACATGAAGGCATGTACAGACAGCCAAATCACGTGACATGGTATCTCACATCAAATGTTCACCTTTCTTCCTTCTCATGCTTCTCCACTTAAACCCCGATCAGTCCATATTAGATTGTATCCACCATGTGTTCAAAATAGTGACCACTTACAAACCCCACCACAGAATTGTCTACTTCAACAGCACAACATCCGGACCTCTTCGACATGCTATTAGTGAAAGCAACGAAGAGTGGACACGGGATGAAAATATGATGAAAGCATTTGAGTACGAGAGGGTCAATGATCTTCAGGAGCTCCAGGAAAAATTAGCCCTCACGAGATATGACTTAGTGATAGTGGAGCATTTGGACTACATTGTACAGGAACCTAGTCCAGTTGACTATAACGAGCAGAACCGAATTTTGGCCAAGATCATGAACATGGTCGAGAATGCCATTTTCATAGACAACTGGCTGTATCTCGACGACTATTATCTTACACAATGAGACTAGATGAGACTAGATGAGACTAGATGAGACTAGATGAGACTAGATGAGACTAGATGAGACTAGATGAGACTAGATGAGACTAGATGAGACTAGATGAGACTAGATGAGACTCCACGACGCAAACTTGCAGATAAAAAAGACCAAAAAAAAGACACCACAATGATCCAAGACAAGTTGAGCGTAAATGGACAACGTGAGGGCAATTCCAGGGCAACCCCAGGACGAACTCGTTCAGGTTCGAGATCAAAGGAATGTCATGAAATGCACGACATACGAATTGGGTTGAATTGAAATTTCATTGGCTGACTGGTCTCAGTCGAAAACCTTACCAACTGTCTTTTGAATCCGTATCTGTCACATTCGAGATAAACAACTGCATACAGCCCGCACAATAGCCCCATTACCAAACAATTGATTTCAGGGGCATGCCCATTTCGAGGTGATATTGGAGATCGAGGTCTCGACTTCGAACAACCGGCACAAATAGTAGTGTACCGTCCACTTTTGACTGGCTTTTCGCATTCCCCGCAACCTCCTCGTGGGGAGGTGGGGTAGAATACGAAGCAAGGACTATACATACTGCATACATCCATTGCGGCTAAAAGCTATCACACCGATTTGGACAACTTCGGAAAGTTTTCCAGGAGTTCTTCTTTTTCATAATGGACAGCTTGTACCACTGGAACGTGACAGACGAGCCCGAGTTGCTTACGCCGTGCTCATCATGTTCGACATTGGTAACGGAAATTCCCAATCCGGACGACCATAGCGTCCACTCCCCAACTGCACAAATCACCATCATTCTTCCAAATCTCGTCGACAGAATCACTATAAACGTGGTGGATATCGAGAATTTTATCCTACTGTACGTGGGGACCGAGATTACTGTCACTCATTTGCTCATCTACCTTGTCTCGTTGCACATTGATCCCGGTGTAACTTGCATCAACAACCTCAAGCTCCTTCATATGGGAAAGCAGTACTCTGTGCTGAGATGGGCCGATTTGAAGCTACCGCAGCCGTCGTTGGCTGCGGTGATCCTGCGATTTTCAACTTTTCAGCTTTTCATCTCGCAAAACCTAACATGCCCTCCTCTCATGGCAAGTTTGGACTTCTTGGTCACCCACTCTGTTGCTGGTCTACAGGTGGAGGAGGACTGGGGCTCGGTGACGTATGCTGACGCCATGATCAAAATCATCAAGAAGGTTCTGCGCAGGAAACTGTCTGTTTCTTCGATTGAGATGTCCAGAACTTCAAGAACGAGCCTGCACGACTCAACCACCGACGTGGATGAAACAAGCCGACCCATGTTGAAAGTTCGCAATTCGTGGAAAAGGGCTTTCAGGAGGAAGCCGGAAACATGCTAGATACTACTTGGAGGATTCACGTAATCTCTGTTTTGGCAGATCTAGAGATTTATCATCTTCATTTCCTGAGAACAGCTGTCGCAGTACTCAAGAAGCATTTCAACTCCAGAAGCAAAATCGAAACCTGATGCGTTAACATCGTTTGGAGTGATCGGCCGATGCTGAACATAATCGCATTTTCCGAGCTCACTGATAAGCCAGATTCTCCATTCTTCCCGGGCAATATCCTCTTCCATTTGGTTCAACATCCTCAAACTGACAAGCAACTCGTTCCTGCGAATTCCAATATCCTGGAGTGTTTTTCTCAACCTCACGGCTGTTTCCCGAGTGAGATCGTCCTCATAAGCACTCTTCCACGACGACGATTGGTCGTAGTTCATGACGAAAGACTGGTTTTTGAAAGTTTTGAAGCAAACCGAATCTCTTCCAGAAAACTCTTTCAGTATGAGATCTTGGACATCCTTTAGGTAAATACTTCTTTGCATCTTCATAGGTTCAAATTGCACAATATCGCTCACCATTCCACGGGCTTCTCTAGCATTCCAGTAAGAATCCGTGCTTCTCTTGACGAGCAGAAGATTGATGAGACCCATGATTAGGATGATGAAAACAAGCGACATGTTCATACTCAAAGAGCCTAATAGTGTTTTGATTGCACTCACCACAAAGTACAGAAAAGCCCATGCCCTTCTCACGGCCATCGTAATGGTTCCCCTGAACAAGAGCCTGAGAACTATCAGGTAGTTCAAATTCGTAGGCGGAATCTCAGGCGCAGGATATGGGGTCTCTGTTACCGGAATCTTTCCGTACAAATAGATGGCCTTCAATATCTTTCCGCTGTGTCCAATTTGCTTTGCAGCTCCGTCGACTTGTCTGCACATTTTGCGGAAGAAGGAGATACAGAAAGTCCGATGGAGATTGTCAAGAACAAAATTAAAGATCCATTTGTTCTTAAAGTTCGCTGTTGCGTAGTACATTAACTTGGACTGGCCGCCCTCAATGCCAACAATGACGAACCGAGTCACGGAATCAAACTCTGTACAAAACATCACCCGAAAGGACGACCTGGTGAGTTTGCAGCTGTAGTATTGATTTTCCACAATTTCATCGAGTTCTTGCTTGACCACAACCCGGCCAGACTTGCCGTTATGGTAGAGCAAAGTGGAAACAAACTCTCTGAATAGAGCCCGGTCATGACCGGGAACTCTCATCCACTCTTTCGTGGTTCTGTGGGTGACCGACACAACCGGGTACAGGTCAGCCACAACCGCGGACTGGAACCCAAAGAGAACATGGAACAACGCTTTTGGTGGTAGCTTGAAGACCTGTTCTCCCAAAAACAGCATTTCGTCAGAATGGTCAACCTTCATGACTGCGTCTGCGGGAATGTGCAGAATGGCAAAGTCAAACGAACTAGCGTTGGTTTGGGGCTCTTCCACAAGAGGGTAGTGCACTTTCATCTTCTCGTTATGGTGGGCAGTTTCCATCTCCACCAACTGGGAAATCATGGCGGAAACTCCCACGGGCTTGTCGCTGGCGATGTTTTTGATGATGTAGTTCAACTTGTCAGCGATCAACTGCCCGTCGTCCAAGAACAACTTGATCCGGCTCAGGCCCCCGACCAAGGTCATTTTCAACAAATCGTGGTTCTTCTTGCGTGTGCAAGTGACGTCCACTACGGTCTCGATCCGCGCTTTGTTGAGAGCGACAAATCCCGTCGAATGGGGGTAGTCGTAAATGTGCTTCTGCGTCACAAACGTCGTTCCACGAAGCTCCTGGCGGGCGTTGGGAGACCACAAGCAGGTGAACGAGACGAGGCAGCATTCCAGCGGATCCACGGCCGACTCAAACAACGCCCGCATCTGGATATCAGACGCCAACCACGAGTTCGGGTAATTCTTGGGCACCTTGATGCCGAGCCCGATCTGGCGAGTAAATTCCTCCTCGGGAACACCGCCGACCTCCGTATCGACCGGGTCGGCGTCCTGCAAGTAGTAATGTCCCCAGTTGAGCGAGCCCCAGATGTTGGCACTGAGAGCAGTGGGCACTGCCGTGGAGCCTACAAGACTGTATGCAATAAGCGACGACCGCGTGGTGTCTGTCATCATGGGAAGCTTGATGCGCGTGGCCTGGTAGTAGATGTAGCGCTGGAACAACTTCTCGTTCTTTTCGAGGTGTGTGGACAACTTGCTGGACGTGATGATCTGGCCCTCTGAGTTGATGATTCGGGGGTTCGTGAGCAACCTGTCGGTGACCGTGTTGACGGAGGACAGCAATTCCGTGACCAAAGGAGGGTATCGTCCGCTGGCAATGGCGATGAGCCCGCTCATGGGGTCGTTTAGGTCCAAGATCCGGTTGCGGCAGTTCTCAAACACCTTGAGCCAGGACTTGAGCTCGGCCAAGGTCTCGGCCTGGAAAACCACCGTGGAGTCGATTGTTTTCACCTCGAAACAAAACCGCCTGTCCTCGTTGGCGTCGTACTTGGAGCTGCACAACAAGACGCCGATTTTGTCGGACTCTTGCACCGAGGTGTGCGACGGAGATAGCACCAAAAGCCCGAACACGCCGCCTTGGATGAACGCCCACCGCTTCACCCACACGGGTTTGGCCGATTTGTCCACCCACGTTTTCATGAAAAGGTACCCGTGTTTCTCCGCAGACTGCTCGTCCGTCTCCGCCAACAGCCGGGCGTTGATGAGCAGGCTCCGGTAGTCCTCCACGTGCATCGAGGGCATGAACTGGGCCACGGAACTTTCCTCGACCTGGTGCTTGGCCGCATTCATGTCTGCACCCAATCTGAAAACGGCCTTCTGGTACTGATCACACCACGCCTGGAGCCGCTTGATTTTCGTCCACACGCCTTCGAGAAGGACGGAGATCATGGGGTTGTCGCCGAATCGGTCGATTTTCTCTTCCCAGATGTCGTAGCTCAACCGCAACAACCGGTGGTTGATCATGTCCCCTACGCTGGAAAGTTCCACTACAAGATCCAAACTGGTCTGCACGTACTCGCGTCTCACGGAAAAGAGCTGGGCCAGGTCCTCCATGACCAACGCCGCTTCCTTCGATTTTGCCGTGGCCATGTGGAGCAGCAAAAACCGGTCGTATTTTTTTTGGCTCTCGTGGAACCGGCTTCTCACGGCCTTGTATTCGGAGATGCGCTCGACGATAGCGTCCTTTACGGCCTCCATTCCGGCCATGTTGAAAGAAAGCAACCCCAAACCCAAGGTCCAGATTGTTTTGAGCCCGTCAAGCGTGACGTGGAGCGACAGCTCGGTGTACTCCTGGTCCAAGAGGCCATCCTGCAAAAACAGCGGCACCAAGTACTCCAAAAACGAGTTGAAGAAGCTCAGAAGCTCTTTCACGTGGCGAGGAATCTTCACCAACAGCGCCGCCATCGCAATCACCCATTTTTCGGTGTTCATGAGCTGGAGGTCCAAGTGGTTGACCGAGGCCCGGAAAGACGGCGAGTCGAGTGCCGCTTCCTTGAAAGAAACGGAAATAAGTTTGAATTGCCGTTGGGGTTCCACGGGGACGCCCGGTTCCCGAAGAGCAATGCGCTTTAGCAATTTGGAGGCTTCTTTCAATTTGGAGGTTTTTTTGGGGGTTTCTTTTGGGATGCCGTTGCCGTTCAGCTGGCCGGAAGAAAACGTCTCCTGTCCAGAATCGGATATCGAAACCTGCGTGGAGTCGGACATTGTTCCGAATTATGGAAATATGCTAGAATGATGTGGTGGAACGGTCAATGGGAAGGGAATTGAAAGCAACGAAGCCCACGCCTGTCATGTGGAGAATTTCATCTCGGGTCGGAATTTATGGCTATATAGGAGGTACGGATGTGTCGTCAGACCCTTCAGAAGCTTCGGATGGGTGTAACAAAGAATAATTGCGTGAATCATGACGGAGATGATCGAACCAGGGAAGATTTGGGTCAGAAAATAGTCGGTTGCTTTCGAATCGAGAAATTTGGTGACCAACTCCCAACTCATGGTTCAGATCGCACAATCATACCACGTCGCTCACACCACCTTCAAAATTCGACAAATTGAAGTAGCTCACTGCATCGACAAAGATGTATATAACACCGAACACATCTGACGGACAAAACTGGAGGCTATCAGAAATCCTGCTGTGGGTTGCACTCTTTTTCCATCGTCAAATCGAAGATGTTTTGAAAATCATCGTGAGCGTCATTGTCAAAAATAGAACCTGCCCCACGGTATGTTCGATGTGTGGATGGCACTGATCAAGAGGCAACGTCTTCGGTGCCTATTCCAATAAAATGAAGCCACCAAGATTGCACAAATATTTGCCAGAAGTACAAAACCACGGTACAACCTATCTTCGGGAAAACAAGTAGAACAGAAGTTCTACTTGGGGCCTGGGTCGCCTCCAGGAACCACAATTGGCATTTTGCGAATTGAATATCACGCGGAAGGCTGCGAGGATTATTGCAAATCATATCTCGGAACAAACGACAAATATACAATGAGCCATCTCCAGTGCTGGGGCCAATCTTGGCATAGACCACTCCGCAAGCTGGCAAGTGAAAGAATGTTGCATACTGCTTTGAGCCCTTTCTTGCACAATATAGAAATGGATGGTGGCAAGAAGCACCGACGTGGCAGTGTCAGAATTAATGAAACCACTTATGGTGAAGCGACGGGAAAATTTGAAATATCCGAAGAATCTGGGCAATTTTGAGTCCGCTACTACGACACGCGCGCTTATGTAATCTCAACTACTCCAACAAGCCACAATTACATAAGCCAATGCACGAGCGGCTATTCATACTGCACAATTCATTCGAAATCCAGGGATGAGAGGTAACAAGTGGGAAAGAATATGATTTCTGGAAATTACAAGGGAAAAATCGCATATCTTGCAGCAGTTTGGAGGTGATTTGTGCTTTGATTTCATTAGCGAAAATTGGAACAGAAGCATCTTTTGCTTCCGAACTTCGAAGCACGCTTTCAACCGTAAACGGCTTTTGACTCTAAAATCCTATAGGATTTGAAAGAATTTCGCCCGTCAACTGGCCACAGAGAACTTTCAAGAGTTGACAGTAACCACTATTTTCGTGTTTCAAGATGACCTATCAGCTCTCAGTTCTCCAAAACACTCCTATATTAAGCTGGTGCATGCTCTGCTTTGTGGGAGAGATGTCCATCTGGAGAGTCAAAACTGGAATGAGTGTCAATCAGGCATGATCCCAAATTTGCAAGTCCGCTATTCACGGGTCCAGTGGACATCCTTGTCCCGAAATTCTCCATCAAATTGCTCTTTGGTTCATCACCTACTGGTTCAAACACCGCCCACCTTCTGTAACTTGCTCACTGTTGTATCATTGGCTCCAAAATTGGGAATTGCAACATAGTTTCCAATACACCGGCATGCCTGAGACCTCACTTCTACTTTTGCATCAACTTGGAGAAGTTCTAAAAATCGTCACTTCAACTTGCAATACCGGAATAAAGAAATTGCAAAGGGCTGGAGGAGTATGAGTATCAAATCTTCAAGTTCACCAATAGCTACAACTCAAAACCTGTTCTCCATTGCTGTTAATAAAATCGCTCTCAAATATGAAGCGGGGCACAAAGCGGTCACCTAGGAGGGTACTATCATGATCAACTCAGAATAAGCATTTTTCTACTTGAAACGATAATAACTGGCGAAAAATCTTTAAGAGGGATACTCGTTGAAGTGCCCTGGGCCTGCTCTTCACGTGTCTGGAGACAGGAATTCGACATTTACACTCATACCAATATATCGCCACAGTGTCTGGACTTTTCTCAAATCACAATCTGATGCCAAAGTTCCGGTTCCTTCAACAAAAAAAAACTCATCTCATGGCTATGAGAAATGCATTGCAGTTTGGCACATTTCAAGACCTAGTCGTGTATTCTCAAGTGAACTTCAGGCGCAATATTTCGCTATCTTGATTTATATACATGATTTTTTGATTCACATACATGAATTTCTGATTCATCTACTTGACTTTCTCCCCTAATTGACCCTTCCTCGCACAATGTCAAAAGGATTCAGAGCACGAGATAAGGAATTGACGCTGCGTCTCTTCCAATTGGACGAAGATCAACCCTGGGACAAAGATCGTCCAGCAGACCAATTTCATCTGGTATTGACTGAGTACAAGGACAATTTAAAGACTCGCCCACACTTGGATACTGCTTCCGAAATGTTGCTATTGAAGATGAGACCGGTGTTCATGCGGAAAGCAACACTTTTCAGCATTCAAATAAGGGCCTCTGGAACAGACAAGAACACAGTCTCCGAAATCGGAATTGCCATATACGACCCGAGAAGGCAGCAGTTTGCCATTAACCCGGTGATCAGAACAATCCACATTGTTATCGGTCCGCAAATGAACTCCGAAGGTGAGCCAGATCTTGCAAAGAACTTCAGTGGAGCTAAAACTTACGTCTTGGACTTAGAAGAAGCAGTAACATTGGTGCAACTGGCCATCGGCTTTTACTTTGAAGACATATATTGCTGGCTAGTGGGCCATTCTCTAAAAACTACCCGAGAATGGCTCGACAAGCTCGGTCTTGATTTTTTCATGACTCCAGATGTTTTGGACACACAGGAGCTTTTTGCATTCAGCCACGGAGGAAATGCTTCGTTGGAAGAAGCCTTGGTGAGAGTCAGCCAGCCATTTGCGTTCTTGGGAAATGCTGGAAACGATGCCTACTACACCTTACTTCTTGCGTTGAGACTTTGTGATCCTTTGGCTCGTGTTGTTAGCAGAGTTGACGATCTTAGTGTTCAGTCTAAGCGTAAGGAAGTGGCTGACACGAGACGGGATATCAACGAGAGCGTCCAAGCGAAAAACACTGATCTCGAGGCAATTATCGACGATGTTTTCATCTAGAAGGAGAATCTGAACAGAACCCTTAATTGTCAGCTGCTTGTTATGAGACCCATACGAATGACTTGGGTTGACATCTTACCGGGAAATTACTTGCACCAGGGACGGAGATAACACCTCAACTTCTCTGACCTGAAACTGAACGCATTTCGTGATAGAGCCTATCCTTTGATTTCAATCCAACGATATGAAGTTGCATCCTGGGAAATCTGGCGGAGAGTGTGGGCCAGTGCAAGTATGGATCCAATTGACTGGATGTGTCAGAATTGGGCAATAATAAAGAGGATCTTCTTTACAGACAATTGCAAAGACTCGGTATTTAGTTTTGTGCACTCTATGGATCAGGTGTGTAAATATGATGCACACGTAAGCGGGTGCATGTTGAATAAACAATATCGAGGTTTAGGCTATTATGGCATCTACAACAATAAATTCGGTTTTGAGGACCTATGAGAACGTCGCTCGGAAAGCTTGTTGAGGTTTATGATGTATGGTTTGGTTTTTCCTATATTTAAATGGCTTTCCGAAGACAATGATCGTTGAAAAAGAGAAGAGAAAATTGGCAATTTTGCAAAAGAAGTACTGCATCGCTGGAAATGTCCTGTCAACGAGAAAGAACACGGAGCCAGCCTTTGCTCGCGATAAGAGAATCAGATGGACCAGGAGACTAATGAGCACTAGTGTATCACCTGATTTACTGTGTTTTCTGAATACCCAGATCACATCAGATGTCATGCAGCATATTCAACAAAACTTCGCACCTGGAAGAGAGAGTTCACACCAAGGAAAGCCCCACAAGAGCATTCAGTGCAGATTAATCTCGCTTCCTGTGGCCCAGTAAGCGAATATCGCGATATCACTGCACGCAAACGCATCAGATACTGGATCGCAAAAAGTATTTAATCCACAGGTTGCCATGTTTTTCAGCAACGCACCTGATTTTAACGTGCGATGAATGGATTCTTACAGGAATCAGCGCCGGGGTTCGAGGAGCCCTGGATATCCAAGGTATGAAGGTTTGAACTCCGAAATGGAGTGAAGTATTCTCCATGAACGTTGGCGACTCAAATACCGACATGCAGATACACAGCGAACTGCAACTTTTCTAATTTTTGGTGGCTGGGTTGGAGTGAACGTAGAAGTGGCATCCAGGACCTGTCGATATATTGGGGATGAACCAGGAAGTCAATCGCAAATTTCAAAAATATCGATAGTGCAACGCTCGTCGGAAATGCTCAAGGCACTTTATGAAGCATTCGCCGCTTGTATATATGACGGTCAAGATTGGCCTTCCGGTAATCCAGATGCGTCGGATCCAACTTCTCCATAAGGCCAAGGTTGCTCAAACCACTTCATCATTTGGATAGACCACTTTGGTCTTACCTCTGGCCACCAATTGATTTCCCAATGCGGACAATTTGAACTCAATGCGAAAACAAATTGCCCTTCAATGCGACTTCAAGAGATTCAACCTCGATTTCTGTCACAACTATGGCAAACTGGAAACATAATTGTTTCAATTTCTGTCCCGTCGGACACGAGTATCTGAAGTATCCACCTCGCAACCCGAGGCTCTGAAGCCCGAATCTTTCCATGTATTGCCACAAGATCGAGACGGCAATTTGCACCCATACCCTGCATACTGGCATGGAACGCCACAGACATTCTCAAAGAAAAAATTTCCGAATATGCGCTCCCCCATCATGGTAATTTCTTGGAATCACGTCATGGTGCGTCTGAAATTCGCTCTATTGGGACGATAAATTCGTCCTGAAACAGTCTACAGGCTCTACGAGCTCTATGAGCTCCACAGATCGCCACAATCTTGAAAGTCGTCCATTGAAAAACAGCAACACAGTTTGCGAACATTGTTTCGTGAGAAGCGGGAGTGTGGCATCGCAAGCACTTGAGGTTGCCCAGGTCTAGAACCGTGGAGGTACTAAATGGGTCCAAGATATTTCCAAAACAACGTGTCAGATTGCAGGGTGCGACAATATTGTCTCATTGTTGGAAGATCGGATTGTCCAGCGAGCCTACATATAGTATGGATTCAGGCGGATGTGCAGACAGCAAGCTTGCCCGCTCAAGCACATATTGCATATTTTGTGGATCTGACGAAGGAAAGACGGCTTTCAATGCAAATGGCGATAGGTACAATATGGAAGTGTAACCAGTTTAAGCTACAATGGCCGCCTCAAACGACTTCCCTTTGAATAGGCTACCGCCCCGTGTTTCTGAACTCATGATGCAGGATAATCGGCTCCCCCATCCACACCGCTACACACTTCGGACGACTACCCAGGAACCTTCCCCTAAGTTTCAGGGGTTTCCCGGGTGCGTTTTACCCACGCAGTGGTGAAAATCATTCCACAAAAAAAAATGGCACCACCGGCAGGTTTTTCCGTGAGGTCGGATCATCTTCATGCACATGGCACATAATCTTGCATGCAACCACTCTTGGAATATATAAGACCCCCTGGTTCCTAGTGACTTTCGTTCTTCAGTTACGAAGACAAAGATGACGACCTACTTTCCTGAAGCCAATTCTCCACTTTCTCCTTCTGCAACCACAGAGGAGCAGTGGATCTCGGACCTCCTCAGCAAGTCCGCCCCTATGACCACCTCCCACAGCTTCACCAACAACTTCACCATGGCGATGACTAACTTCGAGCTGAACTTCCAGACCACGGACTTCTCCAGTCTTTTGGAGAACGAGTCCATTTTCAGCAATTCCTCCAGATCGTCAACGGTGTCCAGCACACCTCCCATAAAGGAGGAGGAGTTCCACGAGGTCAGGACGGATCTCCTAGACAGCGTGAGCAACAAGTTGCTGATGATGCAGAAGAGAAACGACCTCACACCCAAGGCGTTGGAGTCCATTTTCGACACAAAGGATGTGTTGAAGGACGCGGAAGCCACCGGACTTGGCAAGAACGTCAAAGAAACAAATTCGCAGAGAAGGAGAAGGTGTCTGCGGAAGAGATTGACCGAGTCGCAGAAGGAAGCACACAACAAGGTGGAGAAAAAATACCGCGTGAACATCAACGCACGCATCAACAGTTTGCAGACCATTATTCCGTGGCTCTCGAGCGAGAACGAAGTTCCCATGGACTTAAAGTTGAACAAGTCGGTGATTTTGGAGAAGGCGTACGATTACATCGTGCACTTGCGCTCGGAAAACGAGGAAATGAAGAGCCGACTTAACGACTCAAACTAATGGGATGGAATGTAATAGATAACGATAGAACTTACTCTGCGAGCAGAATGACACAACACGACAACAATAACATACGAACACAATGTACAACAAATGCAATGCAGCGCTTAACTCCGGAAGGTTATATGCCTCACACTTAGTCCAAGCAGCTGGGAAAGGAGAAAATCTTGGCTGAGGGGAATAGGGATGCTGGATGTTGGGCACGCCCAAGAAACACTCTCCACTTGTTTGAGACGTCTTTTGCTACTTCTGGGCGCACTTGCTGCGGGGTCTGTTTGAAGACTGATGCCTCGCAGATTTCCGAAGTGGAATGAAAAATAACACATTTGCGAATTTCTTAATTACATGGAGGATGAGATTTCTATTACATGAAGATACGAATCTCTAAATTGCATTAAAAAAGCGAATTTCTGTGTTTGACATATTCACATCTTTCAATTCAGGTTCTTCTTTGCGTGACTTCCACCGAATGGCAAAGCGTGGAATCTTGGATGTTTCACGGCACCATCCAAACTTTCTGGAGCCACTTCGAACCCCAGTCCAATATCTTGTACGCACTGTGATGTAATAACTTTCAACATTCTACAGGCCACTACTGAAACCTCGGACCATAATAAATTAGAACTCTATAAGTAGATCGTCGATCAGTAACGACGGTTTCCCATTGGCTGGGAGTTGGAGCCGGACTGACGGCCTCCTCTTCCTCCGTATCCACCACGGCCTCTTCCTCTACCACCACGGCCACCACCGTATCTGATGTGAGATCCAAAAGATCTTCTGTCGAATCTCTGCAACTCAGGAGGAATCACCTGGTTGGCTTCTCTCATGATCTTGCACAAGTCGCCTCCCAACTTGGAGTTGTTGTCGGTGAAGAGAGAAACAGCAGTACCAAACGTACCAGCTCTTCCAGTTCTTCCGATTCTGTGCACGTAATCTTCAATGTTGCCTGGCATGTCGTAGTTGATGACATAAGAAATACCCTTGACGTCTGCATGGTTAGTATGATTGATGAAACCCAACGGTTCAAGCAATGACAGCCTACAACAAAGCTCGGAAAGGAGTTCGATGTCTATTGATTACAGAAAGCATTTGTACTAAAGAGGTCAACTAAGTTCCAACATTGTAGACGCTGACGGTTTCTTGTGTTTGGGTATCACCCCAATAAAAAACGTAATAAACCTGCTCCTTGGGTATCACCCCAGAAACTCGTGTTTTTCAGCATGGCGCATGTCTCTTTCCGTGTCTTAGTCGATCTCATCGTTCTGTTTGCTTTCTTCATAATCCTTCTTTCTAGTCTCCTTTGTCTTCTCTCGCAGTGCATGGATGCAATTTTCTTCTGTTTCTGCGTGGAACACCTGGACCAGCCAGGTGCGTTGTTGTTTGTCATCGGTCCTAAACCATCAAGTTAGTAAAAGTTTTCCAAAGTTGCACATACCAATACCTCTGGCAGCCACATCAGTGGCAACCATAAGTGGGGATTTTCCAGATCTGAATTCTCTAAGAACCCAGTCTCTCTCGTTCTGGTCCTTGTCTCCGTGAATGGCCAATGCGGGCCATCCGTCTTCTCTCAAGTACGACGTGATCTCGTCACATGCTCTCTTGGTGGAGGCAAAGATCAAACACTTGGCTTCCTTGTCTGCGGTGGCAGTCTCCAAATGCTTGACCAATCTGTCTCTCTTCTCGAACTCGGTGACAACTTCCACAACCTGAGTGATGGTGTGCGAAGCAGCCAATTCCAAAGAACCAACGGTGACCTGGATAGGGTCGACCAAGTAGTCTCTGGTCAAGTTCTTGACCTCCTTGGGCCAGGTGGCAGACCACATCAACGTTTGACGGTCTGGTCTGATCTGGTCCACGATCTTTCTGATCTGGGGCTCGAAACCCATGTCCAACATTCTGTCGGCCTCGTCCAAAACCAAGTACGTGACTCTTCTCAAGTTAGTCTTCTTGGTCTCCAACATGTCGATCAATCTGCCGGGGGTGGCAATACAGATCTCCAGGCCCCTGGCCAAATCTCTGATTTGCTGGCCCTTTGGAGCACCTCCGTAGACACAGGTGTTTCTGATTCTGGAAGACGATCCAAACTTGGAACATTCCATCTGAATCTGCACAGCCAACTCTCTGGTAGGAGCCAACACCAACACAATAGGTCCGTCACCGTGCTTCAACAAGGGCTGAGCGTTGATGTGGACAATGGCTGGCAAACAGTAAGACAACGTCTTTCCGGATCCGGTAGAGGCAATTCCCACCATATCTCTTCCGCTCAAAGCCATGGGCCAACCTTGGCACTGAATGGCGGTTGGCTTAGGGAAGCCCTGCGCCTTGACCTCGGACAAAACGTAGTCGGGAAATCCGGCCTCGTCGAAAGAGGTAATTGGCTTAGGAATGTTAGTTCCGTCACAAGTCATCTCATGCTCGCGTCTGAAAGCAACAACCTCGGATTCAGCGCGTGCAGCCACGTCTGGGTGTTCAGTGTAGAAGTTTTTCTCGAAAGTGGGCAACGAGTCCAAGTCCCAGTCAGGAGTACTCAATTCCTCTCTTTCGTCGACTCTTTTTTGGAATCTTCCGCCACGACCACCGCCACGACCACCGAAGGAGTCATTTCTGTAGCCACCGCCGTTGTTATTGTAGTTGTTGTAACCACTGTTGAAATTGTTGTAACCTCCGTTGTAGTCAGACATTGCGAATATTTTGTTAAAAAAAAGTGAGATTTTGCGCTCTTTATATATGCGATGGTGTGAAAAAGAAATCGATGAGGTCACGTGCGCGATGGCACTGATGCAGCTGGCATCCGTTGAAATCGGTGGTTGGGAAATAGAAAAATAGAAGTTGATAGTTTGGGGCGGCAGGACTTGTATGGGGAGCGGATTAGAGAACGGATTGGAGAGTGTTTTTGGATTTTGGAAGGAGTTGTTAACTCTTAACTGATTGGCGAAATGAATAAGTCCTTGAACATTGGTTGATCAGAAATGATCCATTGGTATTGAAAGTGAAATATGGTGGATGAAAGAATGTGATTGGAGGTACCGGGTAATTGCTCCGTTTCTTGATGAAATGATTGCTAATTGCATCTTCATCAAATTAAAGGTTCGTATTTGACTGATGTAAAGTGCTATTGCACTAACACACAAAGGAAAATCACTTCTACTTACCATTCTACAACTCCCACTGCTTCACAATCTCCTCCAAAAACATTTTCCAGTTTTCACTTTGAACACAATTTCTCCTGAGAATTAAGTGTGCAGATTAAGTATTGTAGGGAGTAAATTGGGGCCTCATTTTAACTTTCGAACAATAGTTACCAGAAAACAAATTGTGAGGCACAGGTGAGAAAAGTCATACACGAAGGTGTTGAACCAGAAGGAAAGACTCTGATCCAACAGCGAAGTGAAATAGAAAATTCAGTCTATAGTTTTTCTGGTTTGTCCCTACCGACTCAACATTTGACGTTTCAATTTCACAAGTAAGCCATTTGCATGGAATGAGCTTAATCTGCCTAGGTCTATTTCTGGTCTCCCTTACCCAAAAAGCTGTGAGCCCGCCAATTTAAAGTGATCAAGTGTGAATCTCACAGAAGTGATTTTCCGCATAATTTTCATCCCAAACTGATTGCGAAATGTAGTAAACGGTTGGTGAAAATCAATGAATGGTGAAAGAAATAACAAAAAAACAAATATGAAGCAAAGACCAGCCTAAATACAGAGCAACCACAATCACCCTGGCACGTGTCACATGCAACAACCTTCAACACATTGAGCTTCGACTTGGCAAGTCAATTCCAACTTCCCCAGCATTTCCTCTTTTTCGACTTCCAACTTTCTCGTCTTCCGTGCCTGTTCTCCTGTTGCTTCAGATCTTGCGCATGCACAGGATTCAATCTTTGTTGGAGTATATTCAGGATTGACCATTATTGGAAAATGAAGAGCACATACTGCACATTAGATACAGCCTTTGGCTGTCCATATATCCGTGATTCATATGGCATATGACTTACCAACGAGTCATATATGGAACCACGGGTAGTAATCGACCTCATTAAATCTCCAATCGAGAGGTCGAGTGATGTGTCTATATCAGACATGTTTTATAAATTATTATATAAAATTTATAAGGTAGGATAACTGCCCTTAATCTCCACTACTCATTTCTGTGAGTAGAATAAGGCCTATCTATATTCTCTGAGGATTGACATTCCTCATTTATTGACAACGTGGACTAATTACCAACGCGGCTAATCACAAACTAAGGCGTCCAACGTGTTCGAGGCTTCCACCGTGTCCCAGCATCAATATAATTGATGCTGTGAATTGCTGCACAAGTCCTGTCAATAACAGTGTATACAGTACTAACATCTCAGTACTGTCTATACACAACACATGAATATTGTGCATATTGGTTCATGCGATGTTTCCGTAATCTTGCTTCATATGGAAATTGGCTGCGAAATGCAGTTTTACACCCGAATACGGACCAGGCATGATATTAACTTGACACATTTGGAAGCTGGCCCATGGAATATCACTCTAGGATTGATTTATCCGGGGTATATATTGGTTTTATTCCGCAAAAGGCCATGCGATGTGCCAAAAGGTGTCCACCATTTGTTGTCTCATCAGGTGCATCTGCAAGTGAAAACTTTAAAAGACTAAAATATAGTTTGCTGTCAGCACAACATACCTCTTTAGTGGTTTATGAGGGCCTTTCCAATATCCACCTATCCCTTCTTCAACCACCACTTTCTTCAGCTCTCCCGATTGCAACTTAACTCTGGATAAACTTGCTTTCAAGTGCAAATCTCCGACAACCCAGCTCAATTAGAGCAATAAAAGAATTCGGTGGACCACTCTGTTAAATGTTCGCAAGTCGACAGCGAAGGTGAGAACTACTCTATTTCTGTGGCCACCACACCTCTTGCATCTAATATTTGCTCTAAGATGGCTAATTCCGGTTTAACAGCTATCGATCCCATCCTCACTACGAGTGGTTCCGACACTGATTCTCCGACTTCCCCAGAGCAAGAAATGCAAATTTTGGCGGTGCAAGGACCAAAGTCTAAGATGGCTAACTCCCGTTTAACAGCTATGGAGTCCATCCTCCTTTATACGAGTGGTTCCGACTCTGATTCTCCAACTTCCCCAGAGCCACAAAAGCAAATTTTGGCGGTACAAGGACAAAAGTGGCAGAAGAAGTTGCACTCTCCTCCTTTGATTCCTGAGATTCCAAAGAGTGTCCTGAATTACAGGTACCCCAGTACGAAGATCCGTAAGCCTCGTCCTAACCAGGCCAAAATTATCAAGCTGGTTGCTCCTGATGCTATCTCTTCGAATTTCGTCCCTAGACCTGGCGCCATCACAAACCAGAACACTGGTGCCTTGGCTTACCCGAATACTAGCTCTGTCACTCACCAGAGCTCTCAAGGGACCGATGCGTCTATTCTATTGGTTCAAGCGGCTACTCAAGAGGATGAATAGGACACTCAAGTGTCTACTCAAATGTCTACTCGAGTTGTTGCTCCAGTTGTTGTTCCAACGGTGGCTCTAGCGGTTGACCGTACCAATGTTCAGTCTTCCCTCAAGAAGAAAACCGAACAACTTCAAGAGCAAACAGTTCGATTTCTCTCTGGTCTGTTGTCCTCAAAGTGGGTTACTGGTGGAAGTCCGGTGCTGGACGTCGACGAAGGACAAGAAGCCGCTTTCCAATTACTTACGTTATTTCAACGACCACCATCATGTGAGACGCAATTTGGCGGGCTTTTTCAAAGAACATGAGTGAAGGGTCACATCTTGGATCTCTGGGTTGGTCGCAGGTCTTGCATTTTTATTCTCTGCTTTTCATTGCTCTAATAAAATATAATTCAAACAAAACTTTCATAAGGCGTATTTATGTTCATTTCTTCTTCTCTGGAGAGCTCCAGAGACACTACCCTCGCCTTGGGGCGAGAATAAGAACCCGCTCTCTTATTGTGCTTTTTGATATCCTCCACAGAAAGTGCGATCAGCAAAACATCTCCCTGGAGCTGTTCTTGACCTCTTCTTCCAACCTGCCGGAAGCTTTATTTGCACGTCAAAATAATCAACATTTGTTGCTTCTTGCGTTTGCTTCTTTCGTGGATTACGAGGGCAGATTTCGACCTGATATAATTTTTACCCTGGAGAGACAGAGTACTTTAACAAATACAGCAACACTTCCACAACTAGACGATTAACAAACAGCACCGACAAGCCTCCAATATCTGGACTTGCTCGAAGTCAATCTAGCTCTGGAATATCCTGCGAGTAAATGCTTAGGCATTTCCATAATTTGGAAAGGAATCATTAACTTGTATTTTCACGACAAAGCCAATCTTGAAATATCGTTGACGTCAGTTTGAACAAAGCCTTCTCCTATTTTTTCCCAATTTCCCCCTCTTCTTGTCTTCTCCAAGGCTTGCACTACATGCACCACCACATTATCACGAATCCACGTCAGTTGTGTCCGAAATTCCAAAAATTTAAAGGAAGCCAAAATATATCTTTCGAGATACATTTCTTTCAAGTCTCCTTGTCACTTCCCTTTGCCAGATTTTCAGCATCTCTCTGTCTGCTGTCTCTTCCTTCATTCCCACAAGCATACAATGTGCAGGATATATTCATATCTCTGCGCTTCGAAAATTTATTCATCTATCATCATCATGTCCGAAATTGACGCCATGGAAACCGAGGTTGAAGAACAGGAGTACGACACCGACAAGATCCGGTTGTTGCCCGGATTCTCGGAAGACGGAACTGCCGCCTCTTTCCAGGTTTTGGACGAAGACCACACCCTCGGAAATGCCTTGAGATATATCATAATGAAGAACCCCGAGGTAGAGTTCTGTGGCTACTCCATTCCCCATCCCTCGGAAAACAAGTTGAACATCAGAATCCAGACCTACGGAAACATCACTGCTATGGAAGCTTTGCACCAGGGCATGGACAATTTGTCCGAATTGTGCACGCATGTGGAGGTGGCTTTTACGGAGAAGGTGGAGGCTGGAGAATTCAGTACTGTTGAGGTTTAAACGGACAGCATGGGAACAATAGTACCGTAGTGCCGAGCGAGATTCTGGAGAAGTTCTGGAGAAATGCTTCAAGTGCTGCTGAAGTACGCAAAAGTACCAAGATTATGTAATTTAGGGTGATTTGTGGAGACAAAAAGAAGGAGAGACTGGAAGATCGTTTTGCCACGCTTCGACCAGGGAGGGAAGGTTGTCTCACAGAAAAGAATGTTAATAGAAAATATCAAAAATATTAAAATCTTAATGTGAAGAGACAGTTTTGATTGGCCAAGAAGCAACGGGGGTCGGATAGAAGAACAGAGCATTTCGTCATCTTGTTGTACAAATGACTGATTTCCTGATTTGGTGTGAACTACTGGTTTTCTTTAGAAGTCTCTGGCCTTCTGAGAAACAGTTCCATCTCTGACTCTCCATTGGTCCAACTTTTCCCTCTAATAAATAGACATTCAAATCAAACACCAAAATCGCGTTCGTGCCGGCAACTGCAAACTCTCAACGTTTTAGCTTTCTCAGTTTTCCGCCATTTCCAAGTTTTCCACCATTTGGGTGCAACCAGCAATTGAACCTGTGAAGTACCCTATTTGCACGAATTCGCCAAAGAAAACCTCAAAAACGCCAGCCCCCAATTTCACTGCCAATACTCCCAAATTCCTCAAAGCCAAATAGCCAAAAAAACCCAGCTGCTCGCACGTCTTTCCCATACCCCGTCCACTTCGCATTAATTCCTGGCTTATCTAAATATCACAATGTTCCCGGTTCCTCCACACCAAAACACCAAAATCTCCCAAAATCTCCCAAACCCAAACTTTCCGCCCACTCACAATATAACCAAGTCCCACTTCTCCCTTCCGATGGCACCAGTTTCTTCCAATTCTGATTCTCCACAATCCACCTGCACATAGACGATATAAACCTCACTTAGTCCTAATGTTTACAAAACTATCACCACAACAACATGGCGACTCCAGACATGTCCGAGTCGTTTCTCCACATGTCTCGAGATAGTACAGGAAAACTCAGTCTGGTGGACGACTTGACTGAGGACACTTTGGGCGATCTCCTGCAATATCTTCGACTAGCCAAATTGCACGACAAACAAACGGCCCAAACGCGGGCTCCACAGTTCGACAGCGCCGTAGTGTCGTCTCACTCGACCCCTCTTCCTCACAGAAGCGTTGGGACCGGTGAAAAGAGCAAAAATCCCGGGTTTGAAGAGACCTTCCCGGCAATTCCCGAGGACGTGGACGCAGCAGCTCTTTTCAAGGTTCTCCAGCCTTTTATTGAGCACTACATGGGCCAGGCACAGAAAGAGCCTAAGAAAAACGCATTTGTGACACCTACACGAAACGTTGAAGATCTGGACTCGGATCTGAAGGAATTGGAAGACACTTTCGACAATGTGGTCAGAAGAAACAGCTTGGAACAGCGCAGGCTGCAGTCTCCTGTGACCACACCACCACAATCTAGTGGAGACTCTCAGTTTACTGACGAAAAGACCGAAATCGGACACGAATATTACCAAGATCTGATCGAAGACATGTGCAAGCCCATCGAAGCTCCCCGTGTGGAATTGGGAGACTTGACGAGCGACACAATCGACTTGGGCTTCGCAAGAAACAATGTGGAATTTCTGGGCCACATACTGGACGAAGTTGCCCAGCTCAAAATGCAGCTTGCCCAGTACAAGCAGGACAACGACGAGTTGCGGAACGAGCTCAATTTTGTGCTGAGCCAGTTGCAATCGAGGAGGGAGCAGGAGACAAGAGAGGGGGAAGTAAGAGAAAGAGAAGAAAGAGAGAGGGAAGAAAGAGAAAGGGAACAAAGAGAACAAAGAGAACAAAGAGAACAAAGAGAAAGGGAACAAAGAGAACAAAGAGAACAAAGAGAAAGGGAGCAAAGAGAAAGGGAACAAAGAGAAAGGGAACAAAGAGAATGGGAACAATTGAGAAGTGAAACTAGAGAGAGGGAGCAATTGAGAAGAGAATGCACAACGGAAGAAACAAAACACCCCGAAGCGAATTCGCCAGACTCTTCACCTGATGCTTCTCCAGTATCTGAGAATTCTCTCCCCACGCAATTCCGTCCCTTCTACCTGAAACTTCAGCTTTCCAAAGTGGATGAGCTTTCTTCGACGGCCAAGTCCAATCTCATCAAAAACCTCATGCTCTCTATTCTCGTGTCAGACTTCGACCATCTTCCTACAACGGCCCCCAAAATCGGGGCGTACCTCAAAATGTCCGGCCAGTTCCTCGACCAGGTCCACTCCAAATTATATCTGTGTTCAGACACGACCCCGCTGCGCTATCTACGGGACTACGACACAGAGACGATGGACGAATTGCAGGAGTGCCTTGATGGCATGCTCCAACGGATAGGTTAGTACAATAGCGTAAATTACCGCATTAGGCAGGCGACAGAGAAGTACAGGTTTATTCCACGATTTCTCAATAGTAGACGAACACTACATCTGGTGTGCGTGCCACGACTTTGCACAGCCGAAAACCCGTACATCCCGCTCGATAGATCGTTGCCCCGTTTTCGTTCTAAGATTCCCACGTGACCGTGCGATAAAAGCAAACGTCATTTATCGTGAACAAGATTAAGAATTCACTCCCTCCCACCCAGTGCCAGAGTACGGCGCTACAATAGAATTTGAGTTTCCTTTTGCATCGCCCGTGCGTTTCCAGAAACCGCTTGCGCTGCTTGCCAACTTTCTGGATCTAAATCCGTCCCATTTGGTTTCGGACTCGAAAAGACCGCCAAAATCTGCCAGGCGGCCTGTCTTGCACCGTCTTTTCTGCCGCGTCCTGTGAATTCTACGCCGCCGCCGTTCGAGCCGCTGTTAGCCGCTTCTGGCTCGTCCAAAATTGTCCCTTCCGCGAAAACAATGGGTGACACTTTAAGAGTGCCCAATCCACGGCCCAAGAGCACGCCCAAGCAGATCCCGGCCGTGGAGCCTCCTGTAGTCACCGGAGCAAGCCAGCCCCGAAAATTTGAGCTGCTTGGCTCGCCAAAAATGGCCCAAAACAAGAAGGACAACTCCATGAGGCTAGAGGTCGGAAACTACCTGAATCTGCCCGTCCTCGGTCCCGCTCCTCCGCAGCAAGCACCGAACCACCGGTCACGCCAAAATTCGACGCTGTTTATCTTCAATCCGGGCAGGCAGGACCTGATAAGTTCCCTTTTGAACAGTTACCCGATTCCGTCGGGCCAAAACACCCAACCGGGCCCCGCTGGGCCCCACAAGCTCCACCCCATAGACTCCAACTTCCCCTCGTACTACATGAGCCACAGCGACTCCAACCCGAACCAGCCCGGTGCCGTTTCGGAAAACCCAACAAGACTCCGCGGAGACCTGATTTTCTTGCCGCCTCCGGTGACGTCCAAGTACTCCGAGGACCCTGGTCATGCACAGGCGAGTAGCGGCCAAATTCCGATGCCTCTGTGGTCGAACAGCGTGTTCAGCTCGTTGATCCAGATTCCTGGGTCAGCTTCCGGGTCCATAAGCGAGGCGTCCAAGGATCCTAAGCAGTCGGTGAGCTCAAAACCGAGACGCTCCACCACGCTGACATCCGACTACTTGCAGGAGTACGAGTCTCTCAACAAGGAAAGTCTCGGCAGTCTCGGCAATATCTTTGGCTGGAACCAGGATAAGCTCCCGCAGGGTGGGGCCAAAAGGAGCAAGGTGTCGTTTGATGCGCCCAACGCGTTCTGGGAATCGATGAACAGCGGGCTTTCGGGGTCCATTGCCGGTCTCAACAACGACAGTCTAAATGCGTTTTTGTCCAGCATTCAAAGCAACGGCAACATAGACTTCAGCAACATGAGCAACGAGCAGAGAAGAGACTCCATCCTCAAGTTCATCACCGACCAGAGTGGGAGCCAGCCGGTGGGCGAACGCAAAAACTCGCATAGAACCCAGGTGAGAGAACGCACGCAGGTGAGAGAACGCACGCAGTTGAGAGAAGATATCTTCGACAAGCTGAGAGCCACCGCGTCTCAGGATCTCAAGGGTCCGGGAATGGGCGGCCTCAGAGTTCCAGAAAGCAGCCATTTGTCTCCTTCCTCGTCGATGTCTTCGAAATCTTCCAACAGGTGTAACGACGAACCGCAATCTCCCAAAACCTCCCCACAACAGCTAAGTGCGAGAAACTTGGATCCTTCGAGCGCTCTAGCCATGCAGCAAAAACCATATACCCCCCATCCCGGAATGGTTCAGAAACAGCCCCCTGCGTTCTACCAGAATTTACCCCAAAACGACCCCTACCAGTACAACTACGGAGAGGGCGTGGCCCCATATCAACAACAGCAGCATCCGAGAAAGGATCAGTACCAACAATTCCAACAACATCCAACTGCCTACCTGCCCAATCAGCAAGTGCAGAGAACGGGAGATGGCTATCAAATCCCCCCGAGTGGTGCAAATGCTTACTCTCCTCCGTTGTTCAAACCCAGCACTTCCCAGTTTAATCGGGTGAATACAAAGAATTACTCCTACCAGCAGTCACCCCCAGCCAACAGAGACGTCGTTCAACAGGTTTTCCAGAATCCACCGGAAGAGAAACAATTGGTTCCTGCCCAGCAATTTGCCAGATCTGAAGACGGCAGACCGTTGTTGGGAGCAACGAAGGTGGACCAACTTATGCTTGTGATTCAGGCCCGTGAGAAGGGAAACACTGGTGCCATCAAACAGGCCCCAGATGGAAGTATCCTAGCGTCCCCTAACTCTGGAATTGATAAAGATTCAGTGTTACCTCTGACCGTGGACTTAGTTGGCGGAATTGAAAAGCCATTAAAGGAAGAACTTGACGAGGATGACCTTGGTCCTGATCGCAAGAAGAGGAGAAAAGGAAAGAACCAGCAATGTCCGTACTGCTTCAAACAGTTCAACCAATCCACCCACTTGGAAGTTCACGTCAGATCACATATTGGCTACAAGCCATTCCAGTGCACTTTCTGTCTCAAGAGATTTACCCAGGGAGGTAATTTGAGAACGCATATGCGACTTCATACTGGGGAGAAGCCGTTCACCTGTAACATCTGCAGTCGTTCATTTAGCAGAAAGGGCAATTTGGCGGCCCATATGTTGACACACAACAAGGAGAAGCCATTTGAATGCAAACTTGACGGGTGTGACAAGTCGTTCACCCAGTTGGGCAATTTAAAGTCCCACCAAAACAAGTTTCACTTGCCAACTTTGAATAAAATGACGCAGACGTTGGCCGAGCTCAGCGGAGAAGCTTTGGAGAACCTTCCTCCCGATGAAAGAGAATTGTTGAATTACTTCAGGAAGTTATACAAGAACTCTAACAAAGGTATCAGAGGAAGAGGAAGAGGAAAGAAGATGTCCTCTGTTGGGGATGGAGACGATCCGTTGTCTGGCAACTCTAGTGCTAACACAAGTCCACAACAAATGACAATTCAAATGGCGAAACCCACGGAACAAATGTCTCCTCAAGATTCGCCTCCGAACCTACAACATGGGATGGGCCAGAGAAATATGCTCGCGGGAGAGTACGGGACAGGTGACCAGCTTAGGCCGTCCAACTATTGATTTTATTGATTTTTTGTCCTATGTGGGAGAGATTGTTACGCAAAAGGGCTTTTCACTTGAATCTGGCGCTATATGACCCGCGAGGCAGGTCCTTACTCAGCCGGTGCAAAGAATAATTATGTATGATGTAAGTCAGTAACAAGTTGATTTTCCTGCACAATTCGGTATGGATTTAACATTTTAGCGACCACTATAAACCCACCACATTCAGTATGTCCAGCCTCTACAAGCTCCTGATTCTGGGTGTCCGTTCATTTTCGCCGAAAGACCACGAAACCATCCAATTTGGGTCTCCTTTGACGTTAATTTGCGGCCAAAATGGCTGTGGAAAAACCACCATCATTGAATGCCTAAAGTACGCAACGACGGGCGATTTGCCTCCAAATTCCAAGGGTGGGGCGTTCGTCAACGACCCTGCAATTGCTGACAGGCTGATGGTGAACGCAGAAATCAAATTAGGTTTCATTTCTGTCGACGGGAAGCTGATGACAGTTACTAGAAACATGCAATTTACGAGGAAAAGAAACGCCAGGGGTCAGGCTGGAAGTAGCAATACGTTTAAAACACTTGAGGGCCAGCTAGCGGTGATTTCACGTGGCCACAAGACTGCAATTAGCACGAAAAACTTGGAGTTGGACACGAGGATTCCCTTGTATCTTGGAGCGTCCAAAGCCATCCTAGAATATGTGATTTTTTGCCATCAAGACGATAGTTTGTGGCCGTTGAGCGAGGCAGGAGTTTTGAAAAGAAGATTTGACGAAATCTTTGAAGCAATGAAATTTACCAAAGTCTTGGAAAACTTGAAGAACATCCGGAAAGAAATGGCTACGGATATCAAGTTGATCGAGCAAAGTGTGCAGCATGCCAAGGTGGACAAGGTGCGGGCGCAGAAGATCAAGGAAAAGTTGACCGAAAGCACAAATAAGGTCGAACGTTATTCTGAAGAAATCGCAGAGTTGACCATGCAAATCGAGGCTTTAGAAAAGAAAGCAGACGAACTTTTCCATTCCAACCAGTCTTTCCAGAAAACTTTGAGTGAGTTTGAAAGATTGAAGATGGTTTTTGAGAACGTTCAAACCAACTATAAGAGACTCCAAAATTCCATCGAGATCTTGCCTGACTCAGACGAGGATTTGGCACATCAGTTGGCCAATTTTGCCGAGATTCAGAAGCAGAAATCGTCGGCACTTCAAGAAAAAGAAGAACAGACCCTGGAAGTCGCGGAGAAGCTCCAAGAAATCCAGAAAGAGTTCCACAGATTGACAAGGGACGAAGGTTTCTTGGCCAATAAGAAACAAGAATACGAAGGCAACACCAAAAGGTTTCTGGTTCTTGAAACCACAATTTGCAAAGAATACAACCTCTCGTCGAACGATTCGTTGATAGAGGAATTGGACAAACTTCTCGAATTGGTCAATTCTCGGTATTCACGTCTTGTTGAAGAAAACAGCTCCAAACAGGACCTGGCAGCAAAGAAAGTCCGTGACGTTGAAAACAGAATCTCCCAAGAAGAACAGCACAAATCGTACTGTTCTGACGACATCAGCAACAATTCGTCCAGGATCAAGGATTTAAAATCGAAATTGGCATCGCTTTCTCTGAACGAAGAATCCATGGAGATGGAGAAATCAGAACTTGAGTCTTTGAAGTCCAGGTTGCACAAAAGAAAGCTGACTTCGAATGTCAAAGAGATGCAAACCCAAATTGAAAACGACACCTCCGAACTCTCTCTGCTTGAAAGTGAACTTGATGACTTGATGAAGAAAATCAGTACGGCAAACAAACAGTCTGATTTGTACGGAAAAATCGACTTGCTCAGAGACTCAGCAAACGTCAAGAGAGACATCGTCAGTAAGTCTGTTGCCACGAACAAAGACAGTTTCAAGCAGAGAGTGGGTCAGGATTTGAGTGTGGAAACCTGTGAGACTGTTCTTGACTCTGAAATCCAGAAGGAGTCACGCATGGAGAAAGAGCACCAGAAATCTGTGGAAGAAATCAAAGCAAAATTGAACTCGGCTAATGCTCATATTAAGATCGACGGACAATCGCTCGTGGCCATGGAAGGAGAGTCCAAAGAAGGTTTGACGAAGATTTTAAAGGTTCTTGAGGAAGCGGAGATTCCCCAGTACGAATCGCTATTGCAAGAACTGGAGGACAACTACAAGGCTGCGATTTACAACTCGAACACTTTTGATGTCACCAAAAGCTACAAAATCAAGGCTGTTGAAATAGCGAAGCAGACCAAGTGCTGCACGTTGTGCACCAGAGGGTTTGAAGGAGCAGAGGTGGACAATTTCATCAAGGAATTGCAAGCCAACATCCACTCTTTGACTGCAGAAAAGTTGCAAGAAGATGTGGATGGAACAAAAAAAGACTTGGAAGAGATGAAATCCATCAATTTCGATGTTTTGGAATACCGAAAGAGGAAGCCTGACCTCGCTGCATTGAGAGCAAAGGTAGCTGCTCTGGAGATAGAACGTGAGGACTGCAGGGCAGAATTGGTGGAGGCCACCCAGCTCTTGGAATCTAGAAAGTCTCAAGTTGAAGATTTAATGGAATTGAAAAAGCCAATCAGTAACTTGGCTAGAGTTTCTGAAGATTTGCTAAGCATCGAGAAGCAAATCTTGAATCTAGAGGAGGAACTTGGAGATTATGGGGCCTCCACAATGTCCATGGCTGAACTTCAGAAATTGCACCAGCAAAGAAACTTCGAGGTCAAGAGTTTGCGTCTATCTATTGCTGAGGCGACCGAGGAAGCCAATGTTCAACAGAAGGAATTGTCCAGATTGGAAGGACAAATCAAAGACAAACAGCTTCTTCTCAGCGATCTCAAGAACTCGCTTAACGAAGGCATCAACATCAAGAACTCCATTCGTGACTTGGAAGCTCACGTTGAAACCTTAACGGAAAAGCAGGAAAGAATTGACACTGTTCTCAATGAGTTGCAAGAAAAGCAAAAAGAGCACGCTCGGGAGCTACAAAAAATAACCAAGGAGTGCCACGATTTAGAGCTGGAAAGCTCCAAAGAGTTGGATGCCTTGGTGTCTCGCACTTCCACATGCAAGAAGTTACATGACGACATCAAACAGTTTGAAGACCACGATTCGGAAAAGGTGAGAGAAAACACCGAAAAGTTAGAAGAAGCAAAGGCAGAAATTCAAAGTTTGAACAACAAAAGGACCGAATTGGAGAAAACCACGAAGGAGCTCCAGAAAACCATCAACGAAGCCTCCAGAATTGAAAGAAATATGCAAGACAACATAGAGTACCGAGCCACCGAAAAGGAACTTGACCAGATCCAGCAACGAATCGACGAACTTGACGTTTCCAACGCAGAAATCGAAAGAGAAAATTACCAGAATGACTCCAAGGCTCTTAGAGACCAAATCACCACCTTGCACTCCAGGCATTCAGGAAAAGTTGGAGAGGTCAAGCAAATCAACGACCAAATCCGGCAGTTTCAAACGGACTTGAACTCGGAATTCAAAGACATTGACAAACTGTATCACAAAGAATGGATCAAGTTGCAGACCAATCTTTTGGTTTCGAACGACTTGCAAACGTACTCACAGGCGTTGGATAATGCGATCATGAAGTACCACGGCATGAAGATGGACGAAATCAACCGCATTTTGCGTGAGCTCTGGAACCAGACGTACAAGGGCACAGACATCGACAGTATTGAAATCAAGTGTGACGTCAACACTCAGGCCCGGGGTCGCTCGTACAACTACCGAGTGGTGATGTTCAAAAAGAACTCGGAGTTGGACATGAGAGGACGGTGTTCTGCGGGCCAGAAAGTATTGACCAGTATCTTGATTCGGTTGGCTTTGGCCGAATGTTTTGGAACCAATTGTGGTATGATTGCACTCGACGAGCCTACTACTAATTTGGATGTGGAGAATGCCGAGTCGCTTGCCAATGCCTTGAACAGCATCATTGCTTTCAGGAAGAACCAGAAGAATTTCCAGCTAATTGTGATCACTCACGACGAGAAGTTTTTGAGCCATATTAACGGTGACAGCTACATCGACAATTTCTATCGTATTTCCAGAGACGAGAACCAGCATTCGGTGATCAAAAGCTTGCCCATTCATCTCATGCAAGATGAGTGAGCATGGAGGTCAACGGAACATCGATAATGGAGGGGCTAGTGGTGACTGCTGGCTCTTTGGCTCTCTTCATGGAAGTGAGCATCTTATCCTTTTCGACCCACGCATGCTCGAGCCATTTTTCTAGTTTTGCTCTTTTCTGCGGCACCTTGGAGAGTGGTTTGGATCTCACGTGGACGGTTACAGTTCTGGCCTCGTTGGAGGAGAATACCTGGAGAAGAGTGGGTGGTTTGTCGAACTTGAGAGTGACATCATAGAGTACGGTGAACTTGCAATTGCTAAGAGACAGCATTGCGTTGAAGAGACCCGAAAACCTGGGGTAGAGTGCGTTGTCAAGAACTGGAAGATAGTACTTCTGGCTCTGGACCCTCTGGAGATAGTTCACGTGAGCAGTCCATATGTTCACCTCTGGAAACAACACCACCCATTCGGGAGAACTGGATTTCAACACCCGACTGAAGACCGAGTCGCTCAACAGTCGTTCCAACTCCCAATTCTCGTCGCATCTTGCCATGTTCACAAGTGTTTTCACCGTGGGAGCACGCCAGAGAGAAAACCAGGTGAAGTAATTGACTTGCGGAAGGACGGATTTATGCGTGCAATTCCGGGCCAAATACTGTATTACGATGTAATCAGCAAGTGACTGGTGGTTGCATAAGAAAACTGCTGATTTTGAACTGACAGGATCGCCAGTCATGTGGATTTTCACGTTATTGAGCTCCTGAGAGTTAGAAGAAAAAGTCGGAAAATTCGTGTGGTACGTACAATTAAAAAAAGACACAAGTCCCAGAGGTATTTTGAACTGGCTCTTTTTGTTTTTTCAGCGAATTCCGGGAAGAACACAGCCAACATTGAACATCCAGCGGATACAAAATGATAGAAAATGACAAGACGGAAAAGATAGTACAAAGTCACGAGACCGCGGACATTGTAGAGAATCGACCGGATTGTCGGGTTTGGATCGGGAAAAATCCCCAAATGCTGAAACATCTCCATCTTGGCTTAGTTGGTGGAGGTTTAATGGGTGCAAAACCAAATGGAATGTTCATACAGGACCATGAGATTTTTGTTCCATGCATCTCATCGCACCAATTGATAACTTTTCCTTCCCCAAAATGTCGCGTTTGATTGTCAAGGGACTTCCGAAATACCTCACGGAGGACAGGTTGAGGGAACATTTCGCCAAGGAAGGCAATGTTTCCGATGTCAAGCTCATGAAAAAGAGAACTGGTGAGTCCAGACAGTTTGCCTTTATTGGGTACAAATCCGCGGAAGATGCGGAAAAAGCCGTCAAATACTTCAACAGGTCGTTTATCGACACTGCCAGAATTGATGTGGAGGTTGCTAAGACGTTTGCTGACCCCACAGTCCCACAGGCTGTCAGAGAAAGAAGAAGATTGACCGAACTCAGATTGAGAGATGAGGAAGAGAGACTTTTACGACAGCAGGAGGAGATGAAGGAGAGAAAGAGGCAAAAGGTCGAGAAAAGATCGCACCTTGATTCCGAAATCGAGTCCAATCCAAAATTAAGAGAGTTCATTGAGGCAACCAAGCCTTCGCACGAAGTCAAGTCATGGAACAACGACTCCTTGGCTGACGGATCGGGAGCACCCTCTACAAAAGCTCTAGAGGAAGCATTGGCCATCAAAGACGGTCTTGTTCCGCAAGACGAAACCAAAAAGAGCTATGATCTTGTTCAAGCTGATGAAGCCCCAAGTGATGACGAATATGAGGAGTTCAACAAGAAAAGTGACGACGAGGATGAGCCTATGATGGATTTGGGTGCTGTGAATACTGAACCTGAGAAGGAAACTGAAGCCCCTGAAGATGACATGGCCAGAGACGAAACTGTCTCTGATCTTGACTGGCTCAAGCAAAGAAGAAGAAGAATGAAAGACAACGAAGAAGACACCCCTGAGGCTCCCGTAATTTCCGAAAATCAGGAGAGAAAGCAAATGAGGGAAGGAAAACCTGCTACAAAAAAAGAAGTAGTTCCAGAAAAGTCCACTTCCGAATTGATCAGGGAAACAGGACGTCTTTTCATCAGAAATATCTTATATGACTCAACCGAGGATGACTTCAGAGATCTTTTCTCCAGTTTTGGACCACTTGAGGAAGTGCACATTGCCTTGGACACCAGAACAGGCAAATCCAAGGGATTTGTGTACGTTCAGTTCGCCAACAGCGAAGACGCAGTGACTGCCTACACAACGTTGGACAAACAGATTTTCCAAGGAAGATTATTGCATATTTTGGCCGGAGCAGCCAAAAAAGACCACAGACTCGACGAATTTGCATTGAAAAACTTGCCTCTCAAGAAGCAGCGAGAGCTCAAGAAGAAGGCACAGGCCACCAAGTCGCAGTTCAACTGGAACTCGCTTTTCATGAATTCCGACGCTGTTCTCGACTCGGTCGCTTCTAAGATGGGCATTGCCAAGTCGCAGTTGATCGACCCACAAAACTCCAACTCGGCCGTCAAGCAAGCTTTGGCCGAAGCACATGTCATTGGTGACGTCAGAAAGTTTTTCGAAGACAGGGGAGTGGATTTGACCACGTTCAACCACAAGGAGAGAGACGACCGCATTATCTTGGTGAAGAACTTCCCCTTTGGAACCACGAGCGACGAATTGGGAGAATTGTTCGCTGAGTATGGCCAGTTGAAGCGGATCTTGATGCCTCCTGCCGGAACCATTGCCATTGTGGAATTCAGAGATGTTCCCAGTGCAAGAGCTGCATTCACCAAATTAGCGTACAGAATGTTCAAAAAGAGCATCCTTTACTTGGAAAAGGGACCCAAGGATTTGTTCACTCGGGAGCCTACTGCCAACGAAAACGTCGACACTTCCGAGAAACCAAGCGAAAAGGCAGTGGAGGCCAAAATCACAGCAAATGACGTCATGGACGAAGCCAAGGCTGAAAGTGATGAGGAGACTGTTGACGGTCCTACGGCGTCTATTTTCGTCAAGAACTTGAATTTCTCCACTACTTCTGAACAGTTGTCAGGCCTTTTCAGCCCACTTCCAGGATTTGTGGTTGCTACAGTCAAGAACAAGCCGGACCCCAAGAAGGCAGGCAGCACATTGAGTATGGGATTTGGATTTGCCGAGTTCAGAACGAAGGACCAGGCGGAAATGGCCATCTCCACGTTGGACAACCACACTTTGGACGGTCACAAGATCCAGCTTAAGTTGTCGCACCGCAAGTCTGGAACCAAGAGCACGGCATCCAAGTCCGAGAAGACGAACAAGATCATCATCAAGAACTTGCCATTCGAAACAGTCAGAAAGGACGTTTTGGAGTTGTTTGGAGCATACGGCCAGATCAAGTCGGTCAGAGTGCCCAAGAAGTTCGACAAGTCTGCCAGAGGTTTCGCATTTGTGGAGTATACCATGTTGAAGGAGGCCGAGAACGCCATGAACCAATTGGAAGGTGTGCATTTGTTGGGCAGAAGATTGGTGATGCAGTATGCTGAGAAGGAGTCAGAGAATGCCGACGCAGAGATCGAGAAGATGACGCAGAAGGTACGGAAACAGGCTGCTTCGAGAGAACTTGCTGCTGTCAGATTGGCTGGAAAGAGCAAGGTGCAATTGGAAGAGGGAGAAGAGGATCCGTTCAAGGAGTTTCAATAGCCAATTGGTTATGTTTGCATAATAAATTCAAAGGACCGGTGATATCTGTTACAATGATGGTATTCGCTGTGTAGATGCTGAGCCAAGGAACGAATGAAATTCAACAGTGAATTTGGAATGAGATTTTTATCAAGTATTTGCTGGGTATATTTCACAGCAAATGGACAGTATACAGATGCCTCACAATTGCACCCCAACGACGTTAGCTATATGCTTAGTAAGATAAATATGAAGGTTATGCTACCGAAGTGCTCAAAGATACAAAGAAAGGAAGACATTGTTATCAAATGCATCTGGATATTTTCGACTGTCTTTGATATGAGAGTGCTATGTGCAATGAAAAGAAGATATTTCTTTGTTGTCTCCTGGATACATTCTTCTGTCTTGTGATAAAAGCATCAGTAACTTCGTCATCCGTCCAGTTCCACCCACTCACTTTATAACATTAAGCTGAAAACGGCTCCGTTCAGTCCATGATACGACTCCCAATGAAACCTACTCTTTCTAGGAAATCCTTCGTTTTCAAGTACAACAACAAAACAAACTATACACAAGACGTTGCAGTACCTGCTGTCGGTTTATTCCTTGCCTAAGTACTTGGAAAGGTCTCCCAATAACGTTCTGTAGGAATCCTCTTCTCTGACCTCTGAGTAGCCGAAAATGAAGTCAGCCAACGACGAGTTGATACCTTTCTCCAGCAAGTACTTCTCCACGGCAGCCTGCAAGGACTCGTCCAAGTTGGAGAAACGTGGGCCCTGGTACTCGAACTTGGCCAAAAATTGGCCCTTTTCGGCCACCTGCTCCAAGAACGCAGCACTGTCGGGCTTGTAGTTGAAGTAGTCCACGAAGAACTCTTCTTCGGACGACTGCAACATCAAGTTGAAGAAAAGACCGTTGTTCTTTTCCGCGTTGGAGATGAAAACCTTCACGTTGGCAAAAGTCGAGTCGTACTGGTACATTTCGTCCTCAAACTGCTCAACAGCATCTTCCTCCTCGGCTGGAGACTCGGGAGCACCGAACGATACATCGGTGACTTCGTCAATGTCAAAGAAAACCTTGAGCAATTCTCCGGATTCCAAAGTCTTGGACAATTCCACGTTGGACTCGCCGGGGATTTGCAGCACCTCAAATCCGCTTTCCTTCAAGTACTCGGTGTGTTCTGGAGCCAACTCGTTTTCGATTGAGTTGGCAAGCTTGGACTCGGATTTCACCACGGCAAGAAGTTCTTTGGCATTGCTGCGAACAACAGAGGAGGCGAAAGTTCTGGAACCAAAAAAAGTGGCCTTTCTGGCCAATTGAGGCACGGCCAATCTGGAGATCTGAGCAGCACGGGCGAAAACGAATCTGGACATTGTGGTTATTAAGTTGAAGATTTGAGGAAAAATGAGCAGAGTTATACAGGAGTCACGTGAGATGGCCATGTGTGGGGGAGATTCCACTGGAGGATAACCTTGAGGACTGTGTGGGGAACTTTACCTCAGTCTCTCCGCCTGCTCCCTCGGGCCTAGGAATAAAAGAAAAACCAAGTATATACAATTACTTAAAAATATGTAAAAAGTCTATCAATCATTTAGAATTAAGACCAGCATTAAGTGTAGTGGTTATTAGACTACACAATAGAGGTGCAGGGGAGTGGTGTTAGGGTATACAAATTACTTGCACGAGTAAGTGCTTATGCATGCAGCTACAATGGGTTGTAGTGGAGTATTTGCTTCAATAAGATGTTATATCAGATACTACTTCTGTTTAGTGATATTGATTAGTGGTTCAGGGGGTTAATGAAATATAAGGGAAATGTACATAATACGACAGGCCCTTGCCATTGAGCTTGGACAAGCTGATCGCAAAAAACGCTGGAGGCAGAATTTTGGAATCAATAAGTATCAGTAAGAAAACTCTTCTTGGTGTAGAACCTTTGTTGGGCAGAAACAGAAAACTAACTTTTGCAATTTTTGACTAACTTGAGCCAAAAATCCTACACTGATCGTTGAAAAAAAAAATTGAGAACTATCCACATTCTTTTGAAGCCACTTTCAACGTTCGTATCTCTCAACTGTTGCTCCGCTCTCTTGCCAAATCATCCTGATGACTTTTCAAAACAGCACCAGCACATAACATGAACACCGTATCAATTTCCACGCTATCATTTGTATCCATATCTGCTATGGGACTAGCCAACAACGAGAATGTTGCTGTTTTCTGGTCTCTTCCACCAAGTAATGTCTGGCTATAATGGTGATTCAAACTTCCCCATCGGTAAGGTGAAATATAATCGTTCCGATCTGTACCAAACAGAACTCTCATAAAGTTCCGTACTGAGCTTCCCAACAACCTGTTATTTTTATTCACAGTCTCATCCGCATTTAGGCCATCAAGAAGACAAGCTTGATTTGCATCAAGAAAATACAAGTCATAAGAAAAGTTGTTTGGTCTCAAAATTGGAGTTGGGTCTTCAACAAATCGAAATTTCTTATCTCTAACTTTGAAATCTGTTATTGGAAATCTGTGATGTCTGTACATCAAAATTTCCAATTCACCCAATCTGATACGATACCTGGTATAACTGACAAATGTCTTTTTCAACACCTCCGCTATCATAATGTCATCCACCTTATGGTAAAGGCGGTCTCTCGCTCCAGGAGAGGACATACATTTGAATATCTGCAAGTATTTGGTCTCTCCAAATCCAATGCCGTGTAAGCGGTTGATACGAAGAAATGGCATACACTTTCCTTGGTTCTGCATTCCCTTAACAGCTTGAAAACCCGGCTCCTGGTAACGACATCCCTTCTTCTTTTTAAATTCCCTGAAGCTTGTTTCTGATACAAACACCTTCCAGTTGCCAGAGAACCCAGTGCTTATAACAAACTCTCTAAGAGCCCTCGCTGAATAGGCAGGTGGTGGACATTGAACTCTCCTGTAATTGCCCTCATACGGAGATGGAGATGTCTTTTCCATTTTGGCGGTCACTTCTCGAATTGAACTCCGAAGGATGTAAATACCATTGCACGATAGCTTGGAGGCCGTGTTATCAATGCAGTATTGAATTAATAATAGAACATTATATGCAACATACTGTTGGTGTATAGACAGGACTGAGTCATCAGTACTGTATACACGGAGCATTAAGGCAATGCTTGGACGTGGCAATATGGTAGGGCGGTATGACTACAGAGTGGCGTGATAGAGAGTGGCGTGACTACTACCTTGCCAGACGAGGGAATGTCAATGCACAGTGAAAATAGAGCTTATTCTCACGATCAGTGGAGAATAAGGGCAGTTATCCAACCATTATTATTATAAGATATAATTTATAAAATATGTCTGACATAGACACATCACTCAGCCACAGCCTGTAGACAACGTGCGTCTGTGCTCTTCGTAAACAAGAATCCGGCATAGAACCATGCATAGCAGATCTTCAGTTGTGCTAAGGTTCATTCTAGAAATTACGAAAATGGATGCAGTAACAATGTGAGCTTTGGTTGTTTGAATGGTCAGTTTTGGATAAAGCAATGTTTTGAGATCACTTCCGAGGGACCAACTGTGGCATGGAAAACAGATTGTTGTGCTGAGTTTGAATACAATGGGGTGTGTGCGCATGAATATGAGAATGCGGTAGAAAGAGTGCATGAATAATTCTATGAGCTCTATGAATGAGTACTACAAGAATTGAGTCAGCTGGATATTAGAAATTGAAAGATCGCGAATTGAATATTGGTATATGACTTGCAGCTGGATGGATGGATAGTGAGTGCGTAGCATTGGAGTGAAAGTGCAACTGAACACTAAGAACTATGAAGACATTGTCGAATTGAAGCAGTGAAATCATTAAATACTTCAGCCGGACACTTATTACCGAGTCCAAAGAAATGCATCCTGGAACAGAGACTGTAGCATTGATTGACCCACTTTGGACATTCCCCGTAGCTGTATCCACTGTATTGAACCTTAGAATCTTCGTTTCTCTTTCCGAAACCCTCTTCAGGTATCCAAGATCCACTAGTATGTAGAGTTGTATTATTACCGAAGCCTGAACATTTACTCCTTGGAGCGCATGGCACGGATAAACTCCTGGACAAAGAGAGATGACCGTCTGTACCGTCTTTCTTGGTACTTTTCAAAGATTGCCTTGTGGTTCGTCTCCGCACCCTGGCAAATTTCCATGTAGATGCGCGCCAAGGGCTTCAATTGTTCCTCGGTATACCCCGAGTAGAACACATGAAGCTCTGTCCATGGGCCCTTGTTGAGGATCTTTCTCAGAAGATAATGCGCTCCTGCAGCAAGCCACGAAGGCTGCGACGCCACGAAGCGGTAGTCCATGATGGTGATTTCCAAAAAATACTTGGCCAACGTCCGCGTTTCGTAGTCGTAGTCGTCGGCTTTGGACGTCCTCCGCAAAAAGGACATTGGGCCCGGCCAGCCCATGTCAAACTCGAGAACGTCGATCATGAACCGCTCCGCCTTCAAAAAATCATCGATGCTATAGGCGTTGTCTGCCATGTATGCCACTTCCTGGACGGTGGGGCAGTTGATTTCCTCATATTTTGCGGCAATGAAAAGCGCCACTGCGCCTACAAGCTGAAACCGCGAGAGCGACACGCGCCTGCGGCTCAAAAAACGGTCCACGTAGTTGACGGTGAGAAAGAGTGTTTCTGGAAGCAAGTTAAAACGCTGATGCACCTGCACCACCCAGTCAATGAGCACGCCGCGCATTTCCCAGCGCAACTCGTCCTGGTTGTTCATGTAGTTGGCGTCCGGAGCCAAGCGGTGCTCGAGTTCATGCAAATAATTGAAGATTTCCGGGGCATATTCGGCCACCATGGTTACGTCGAACGTGTCCTCGTCATTTTCGTCCAACGCGGTGCGCGAGTACTTCAGCATCACCTCCTGCAAGTCGTTGAAGATCTGGCGGCTCCACTTGGGCTCCTGGGGGCCGTCGTAGTCGGTGACGTCACTGTTTTCGTCTTCTTCTTCCTGCGGCAGCTGTCTGTCGCTGTATGCATCGGCGAACTCCGGGGAAACGGAGTCTGTTTCCAGGGCAATCGGCTCGAAGTGCTGGCGTATTAGCTCGTCCGAAAGGAGCTGTGTTGGTTCCAGATTTTCGGAGTGGTGCTCCAAATCCGGATTTTCTCGGGGCTCCTGGCGGTATTTTCGCTCGCTTTTGCCCACACGGGCACCGACGTTGGTGGAGATGGGGCCAAGAACTCTGCGTTGCAGCGACCGGGTGTGATCGCTGGATGAACGAACATGTCTGATATTTTCTGACATTTCAAAATGAGGGAACGGGATTTGTGGTGGAGGCAATGCAGCTGCTGTGTTAGACTGGAATTGTGATTGTGATGAGGGTCAAGGCGGTGTGATGAGGGTCAGGGCCGTGTGATTCTTGACTTTGTGTTGGCTTATGCTAATTTCGTGATTCGTGATTCGTGATTGAGAGCGAGTGACAAGGGTGGGAGGGTCAACAGAATGGACGAACGTGACGAACTTGAAAATTATGCGTGAATGGTAGCGGCTCGTGGACAGAGCTAAACACTGGGTGGATCGAAAAATGAAATACAAAACAAACATGGAGGAGGTTGTGTGCGTGGTGTACGGGTCTCTTGGCCAGTGTTTGCGTTTCGTGGTTGAACATAGTTCTGGGTCGGTCGATTTCGGGATACAGAGGAATTTGGACTTTGCCTTGTGGCCTCGTGTCTGGCGTTCATCTGGATACGGTGTTTGTTGTGGACCAAGACAGAGTCGTTGGTGGAAGTTTGTTTGTTTATGTTTTGTTGATGCGTGCAGGACGATTCACGAATTGGCAGATGCGAGTTCAGTGTTGGTTTTGAGGGTTGTGATAGTAATTAAGCGGTAATTGGTGGAGGTTTGGTAGTGGTTTGGTAGTGATTCTGTGGGTGTGGCAGTGGTTTGGTGAGTGTGGCAGTGAATTGGTGGGTGTGGCAGTGAATTGCACCTTCAGAATATCACAATTTCTCTTTGGATTCGTCGATTCTACGATGTGGACCACTTGGAATGCCAACTCAGCTGGCTGAAATTGGCCAAGGCTCGGAGAAAATGTTACAGAGTGCGACTCAAAATGACTGAATAATGGATCAGAGTGAAAAATGCGACTCAGTGCGACACCTCACTTTTTCATACCTATGCCCGAAACAAATTCTCCAGAAGTTCATGGTCTGGTGGTCGACTCGTTCACTCGCTGCATACACTACCACCTGCCTCTTGATATCATAGCCATTCGCTTCAAGTGCTGTGACCAGTATTTTCCATGTTTTCAGTGCCATTCTGAATATCCAGGCCATTCTGAGTATCCAGACCATCGTGTAGAAAGATGGACCACGGCCGATTTGGACACGCAAATTCGGGTGATTCTATGTGGAGAGTGTAAAGGAGAACTTTCGTTTCGGGAGTACTCGGAGGGACATTCGAGATGTTGCTTTTGTGGGGCTCTGTTTAATCCGAAGTGCAAGCTACATTATGATTTGTACTTTGACTTGAAGCCGTGATAATACTTGAAACTTGAGGAACCAAATGAATGAAACCTTTGAGGAATCAAATGAATGAAACATTTGGGAATCATGAAACTTTGAGGAATCATATGAACGCATTTGGATGCGAATAAGGACCAAACAGAATGCTTGACAGACCAAGGCCAGTAATGGGATGTACGGGTGTGTACCTTAATACACCACAGATCTTCACCATAGATACTTCACAACACCACAGAACTACATTACAGAAACTACACCACACCATCTACACCACACCATCTACACCACACATTTCTACCACCGATTCCTACCTAAGTATCTAAACTGCATTCCCACACAACCCCAATTGCCCAACCTCGAATGCACTTTTTGAACTTGGGACGACCCAACATATAAACTCCAACCTCACTTCTACAAACACCACCATGGACACCAAATTACACAGAAAAAGCAGGGCTCCGTGGCAAGCGAGTGCGTCCTTCAAGCCCGTGAAGGGGGCTCCCAACACATACGCCGACAATGCGTCGATCATGCCCGAAGAACCGAAAAACACTCTTCAAGTGCCCAAAACTGCAGCCTCCAAAAGCAGAAAACAGTCCCGGAGGATGTCGATCCACCAGTCGGCAACCACACCGCACTTCGACTCGTCGCTGATGCCGGCGTTGCCCGGAATGTTCCGAACAGCCACCAACAACTCAGATTTGGCCCTGATGAGAAGTTACCGAGAAAAAGAAAAGGAAGAGGACATTGTGGCCACCATCAAGGGAGAGCTCCGTGACAAGGGAGCCACGGCAATTGACGATTTCTACAAATCTCTCGTCGGGCAGAAGGCCAAGTTGGATTCGGACTTGAAGGCCCGCATCAACCAGAACCAAAAGAACATTTTGCAGTTGACCGACGACCTCAAAGTCACCCAGGAGGAGCTCTTGCTGCTCCGCGTACTGACCAAGGAATTGTACGCCATCTTGGCCGAATTTTCCGATGCCGCAGAACGAAGACTCGAATTGGAACACAACGAGCCAGCACGCGACCTGGACCAGCCACGCAAGACTGCCCCTGCAAAAAAAAAGGACAGGCTGTCGGTGTTGGTGTTGCAGAAAATGTGGGCCACGGAGTTGCAGCTGCTCTACAAGCATGTGGACGGGGCCCAGAAATTCATCCAGGCCATTCCCGGACGACACGTTTTGGCCGAGAGCGGACGGTGGCACGAGATCAATGTGGGCACGTGGAAGCCCAGCAACCCCATCCACTTGTTTTTGCTCAACGATCTGGTGCTTGTAGCCACGCGCAAACTGCCGCAGGAAGGAAACTCGAAGCGACTCCAGGCGGTGCATTGCTGGCCGCTCCACACAGTGGAAATTGGCGAAATCACGCCGCCAGGCCTGGGCAAGGACGACACCAAGGTCTACGTGGTGAATCTTCGCGCGGCCTCTCTTAGTTATGTGTACCAAACCGACCGATACGACCATTTCATGCGGGTCATGAACGCATACAGCAAGGGCAGGTCCGAATTGGCCCAAAAGGAACGCATGTACGAGGAAGCGAGCCCGCGGGCCGGTTTTGAGGCAGCAAACGGCAGCACGGCCAGTTTGGTGGACGTTCTGGAAAAGCAATTACGAGACTCGCTCCGCCACTCCGGGATGGGGCTGCCCGGGCCGGAGGACTTGCCGTTCCACCGGCGGACGAAGTCAAATCGCCATTCGGACGACGTCGTTCTCCAGGACATCTCTGCCAGGGTGCATTCCCGAAACAGGTCACATGACTTCCCCAAGGCCATGGCCCGTGTGGACAGCCGGGCCGGAAACGAGCCTGCTCGGTTGTTCTCGGAGCTCAAGACCACCGAGGATAAATTGGACGAGGTGGACGTGCACTTGGCCCACAGCGAGTACATGAGTGCGGTGGGGCTCATCAAGCACATCGAGAGCAAGGTTTCCAGCGTGGTGACGAAAATCCCCGGGTCCAAAACGGAGGGCGCCGCGGAGGAGTTGCGTCTTCTTGTGGACGTGGTGAAGTTGAAGATCAACAACCGCAAAATCAAGGTGCAGCAGGGCCTTCTGTTCGATCTCCACTACAACATCGCCACGCTCACGACCGACGAAATCACGAATATCGTAGAGTTTTACGGCAGCTTCGACAAGCTCGGCGAGGGCTTGGCGGCGTTCTTGGACGCCATGTCGGCGCATTTGTCCCGAACAGTGGGAAAATTGATTTCCAATGCGCACGGGTCCACCCGGGTGGACATTGTGAACTACCTTGCCAACTTGACCATCGTGTACGTTCTGATCATCCGCAGAGCGGTGCTGATCCACAAGCAGAGCATCGAGCCGATCTTGCGCCGCGGCGAGCACGGAAATGTCGATTCCAGTGCGTTCGTCACCTGGTGTGTTTCCGAGGTGTCGCTGTTGGTTGAATCCATGAAGAAGCACGCCACTGGAACGCTTCTCCTGCACGATGCAGACCGTTGGCTGGTGAAGGACCCGAAGTATTACGAGGAGCTTGTTCTGGTGGTGCGGCCACAACTTGCCTTGCTTAAACGGGAGGGGTTGAATGTGGACTACTTGTTCCATGATATCTTCAGTGGATTACAGTGATCTATTAATGATGCAGGCATGGCCTGAGCATGGCGTAACTGTTCAGAGCGTGATACTCTCACTGTTCAGAGCGTGATACTCTCACTCTCAGAGCTTGGCGTAGTACGCTGTGATGTCGTACCGTTCCCTCAACAAGTGTCCCCTGCGTTTGAGATAGAGCATGCACAAAGCGGCCACGGTGATGACACCCGCAAATATGGAAAACAAAACACCAGGGCCCAAGGCCCGGAGCAATGGTTCGGTGATGAAGGTGGCGGTGGCCGCGAGAAGCTGGCGCACCAAATTGTTCAACGCAACTCCCGTGGCCCCCTTTCCCGGCAAAACGTCAATGAGATAGGTGACGTTGATTCCGATGACAAGCATCGAAGCAAACCCGAAAAGGGCAGTGCCGATGAGCGGAGTGACCCAGTGCTCGCCGTACTCAAGGCACCACCCGAAAATCATACATGCCGGAGGGTAGATGACCACGGCCGTGACGACATTCCACGAGATCCGGGATTCGGGCCGCAATTCGCCGTTGTGCGTTTGCGCGAATCTCCGAAGAAGCCAGTCGTTCCATTTTCCTCCGTAGATCGAAGCAACAATGTATGTCAACGAGTTGGGAATGTACATGAGCCCCACAATGATGGAGCTGTAGTTGTACGGCGCCCTGCTGTACTGGTTGGTGATGGTGATGTTGAAAAAGTACACTCCCGCAAAAGCAATGGACGAGTAGCAGATGGCTAGAGCCACAGGAGGGTACCCCAAGAGAATCACTGCATGCATGGGACGCACCAAGTAGTCGTAGAGCACGTGGGGCCACTTCTTTTGGTCCACGGAGGTGGCAGACTCGGCCTGGCTGAGTTCCAATTCCTGGATTCTTCTCGAATAGGCCGACCGGTTGGTCGTAAGTCTCAGCAACGTCGGAGTCACCACATCAAAAGCCGTTTCGTCTCGAAGAACCATGCGACGTAGCGACGAGTTCTGAGACAAGTTGGTGGCGATTCTTTCTAGCACGTTCTCGTCAGGAAGAACCAGGTCATCGTCTTTGTTCACCTCAAACTGCACCTTCAATCTGAGCCGCACCTGGGCCATGGAATCGTCTCTTCTCAATGTTTCAGGAAGCAAGAACACAATGGAGGCACAGTTGATGCCGCAAAATATCACCATGACCCACATCGTGGCTCTCCACCCCCAGGCTTCAGCCACGGCACCTCCCATAATAGGACTCAAAAAGGGCCCCAAGAGAGGTCCCAAGTAGAACAACCCCAAGGCCGTGCCACGCTCTTCCTGTATGTACAAGTCCGAAACCGTGGCTGCTCCACATGCTTGCACGGCTGAAGCACCCATACCTGCGAACAATCGCAAAACAATTAGAGACGAAATCGAAGGTGCCAACGCACACCCGACAGAAAAGGCAAAAAACCACAAGAACAGAACGACGTACACGCTCCGTCTGCCGTGCTTCTCGGAGAAATTCGACCACCACATCGGGAAAATACCCAAGGAAATAAGGTAGATTCCCACGGAAACGTTCACAATGGAAACAGAGGTGCCGAGATCCGCCGAAACGTTGTCGATCGCAGGCAACATAATCAGTGTGCCCATGGGCCCTGTGGTTCCCGCAAATGCCACGATAAGCACGATGACCAACTTGATAGCAGGCAGGTAATTTCTCGCATCGTCAAACTCCGGAATGACCGTGAGAAAAGCAAGAAGCCCTCTTCTCTGCGCAATGGGAACATTGTGGGAATCGGGGCCAACTTTTTCTTCGCTGGTTTGAAGTTTCTGTGGTGCAGCCAGTTCGGTCCCGTTTTTTTCCTGGTGAGTCTCGGTCCCGTTCTTTTCCTGGTAAGTCTCGGGGCGCGGGTGTTCCGAATGTAGCAAGTCGGCCACGGAAGAGGCCAACGACACCGTGCTGGCCAAAGAATGTGGTTGCGACATAATGACTAATACTAAAATGGAAAATGCGTTTGTGCGATATCAGTCACGAGGCACAGGGTGGAAAATTGGTCGAAAAATCCGGGGTCGGAGAATGTGGGGAAGTGGGGGGGTTGAAAACCGATGTAACCTTTTCTCGCTCCTACTGCTCTCGATATTCTTGCTAGTACGGATTATTCCAGAGGTTGACCGAGGGCTTGACGTGGATGTGTGCAGGACAATTAACGGTTCGCACCTGATAAGGAAACAGGACAGGCTGATATTCCTGCACACCTGCTCTCTTCTTGTTAGTTGAGAGATGACTGGCAGATCTCACGCATGTGATCGATAGATGTGAACTACGACGCAAAACATCAGAACCATTGCCAAAGTCAAAATCAAAATCCTACGGGAAAAACGGGAAATGCGCCCCTTTTATACTCGCATCTCCGGCACTTGATGGGGCCGACCCACAAACGCCGACGCCCTGCACACACCTCAATCTCAACATCGACCCCAGAATTCCCATTTTGCCTCCACCATCTTCTTTTCACCAAAAGAAGGTACACTTTTTCAGCCCTCACCATGGCCCTCTCTCGCCACTCAATGCCTGTGGTGGCCATCAGAACCGTGTTCTGCGTGCTTCTTTTCATAATTGGCACTTTGTGTGTCAGATCCACCCAGATTTTGGCACATGCTGTTTTCAGGGACCGCCCGGCCTTCCGTGACGCGTGCACGTTGACCAAGCAACAGTACATTGTGTTGCTTGTGTTTTTGACGCAAATCATCAACCCCAGCAAAATCAAGATTTCTTACGATCCAGCCCACATGCCCAAATCAAACTCGTTCAGCGCTTCAAAGGGACATCTCTCGAGCATCTTGCTGCCGAATGCCGTGTGGATATCCAACCACCAGATTTACACCGATTGGTTGTACCTCTGGTTCATTCTCTACACGGGCCGTTTTTCCGAATCCGTGTACATTGTGCTCAAGGATGCCTTGCGCAAGATCCCCGTGTTGGGTCCCGGAATGACCACCTTCGGGTTTTTGTTTTTACTGAGAAAATGGGAAACCGACAAGGTCACCCTCACCAACCGGCTTTTGGAGATCGATGCAGACGCCAGGGGCCTGGGCCCGGCCTCGGGCGTCACCTGCGTGGCCTCCAGCAACACCAAATTGCCCGGAATTCGCCAGTGGCCCGAGGGAAAATCCAACCCCAACAAAATTTCGCCCTACCAGGTTATCATCTTCCCCGAGGGCACGGTGATATCGCCACGCACGCGGGAACGGTCCGGCAAATTCAGCGCAGACCTTCCCACGCTCAAGCACGTATTGCTTCCCCGTGTGCGTGGCCTTTTTTTGATGTTGAGACTGTTGCGGAATACAGTAGAGGTAGTTTACGACGTGGCGACCGCATACACTGGCTTGACCGCAGACGACTACGGCGAAGAGGTTTTCACGCTCAAGGCCTTTTACTTGAAAGGATACGGGCCTCCGGTGGTGCACCACCACATCCGTGGATTTAATATGCGCGATATTCCGTTGGGAGACGACGAGTCGGTCGATGTTGACGACGTAGCTGCCGAGGACTTGAAGAAATTCGAGGAGTGGCTCTACAAGGTGTGGTACGAGAAGGACGAGCTCATGGCCACGTTCTACAGGACCGGGTCTTTTGTGGAGAAAGACAACAAGGTGTGCAAGACGGTGATTGCGGACTTCAAGTTGCGCAGCCGGCTTGAGATTTTTCAGCCGTTCATGGTGCCGGTGACTGTGTTGGTGATTGGTCGTTTGGCCGTGAAGGGCTTGTGGGCTCTTTACAAGTGGGAGTGATGTTAGAAGTTGATAGAAGTGAGGAATTATGTCTAGAGGAATACACTTTTCAAGCTCAAGAGAGCTTGCTCTAGGTGGTCCATTCGGAAAGCAAAGAGCATGCAGAGGTTTCAATTTCTGGTGCAGCGAATATCAATTCAAAGGTCACGAAACCGTAATTTTGGTAATTTTGATAAGTGTTGAACCAAAGGGAACCATTTCATTGGATCGTAGTCTACGACATAGTATATTGGGTCCTAGATAAGTCATCTTTTCTCCATGAATCACCAATAAGCAATGTGAATTATTGTTGGTCTGCTTCTGAGTCTTCACCTTCACCACATTAGAACGTGAATACCCACTGGTGGACGGTGAATTTTCCTCTCAACAAAGCAGAGCAATGGCAAAGTTTCCGAGATTTCAAAAATGAGATTGTGTTCGTTCGGGAAGTACTCCATAATTACACTGAGTGTGCACGTGAAGCAATAACGGTGAGAAGCTGTCAAAAATAATCAGCTCTGATATTACTGTACGCACACCACATGGTTGCTCCACTCGATCATGTGCTTCACGTTGAAAATCGTGTCCATGTGCCACCAACATCAAGTTGACTGAATAGCGTTGTTTTGTAGTAAAACTGAAACGAGAAGAGTCTCAATGCTTTATGGAAGCTAACAATAGTCGAACCAGCTCTAAATCGGTACTCTTCATTTGATTCGGGGCTGGAGCAGCAGCAGCCAGTCTCATATCCTCAAACTTTTTTCTCATTTTCTCAAACGTTTCTTCATTTCCTCATGTGGTTTTCTCATCTTTTTCCTCAAACATTTTGGGTGCAAATTCGCAGCCACCACAAAACCGAAACACCACCAAAACAACCACGATCTGAAACTTCATCTTCCTATAAAATGTGCCTTCCTCTTGCTTTCTGCTTTCCGCAACTCGTCCCGGTCATGCTCGGAATCTCCATTCTCTACAAATACTTCACTCTCACGGCCCTAGTCGTTGCAGTCTTCCTCTTAGGGTTCCTCCTCATAGGATGTTTCTCTTCGGACTCCACCTACTCGAGTATTTACCTTGTGCAGATGCAGTTCAGCCTGACATCCACACTTTTTCTGGAAATTTCGTCCGCAAACAAAAGCTCAGTTGCATCTGGCATTATACTCAGAGCCAACTACCTTGCCATGTGCGTGACGGTGGACTCCACGACTTTGTGCTCTTCCACAAGCAACCTGACTGCTTTGGAGCAGTATTCGAGCGTGACTGTCATGGGCACCTCCCTCAGTTTAGCGGAATTGTCCAATTCGTTCAGTCTGGTGTGCCATCCCAGAATCCTCGTGGCTACAATAGTCTTCACTCTTCTTCTCATAATTTTGGGCTTGTGGTGCACAGTGCCGTGTTTGCCAAAACGAATGTTGGCCAGACAAATTGCTTGCGGTGCAGGGTTCTTGACCGTGGTACTCTGGGCACTTGGTTCAATGCTCCAGCAGCAAACGATTACTGGGGCATCCTCGTTTATTGAACCTGCATCGATGGGACTCGTGGATGTTTCTCTGGGCCAAAGAGCAGAGGCCATGACATGGGCTGCATTTTCGCTTTTATTGGTGGCCACTTTAGGGTTCTTATTGGGGGTGATCCGAGAGAATGATAGGCCAGAGAGGCCGTCTAAGGTGTAGCGAACATTCAACAAGCCATTGGACGCCAGAATGTAGATCATGTGATTTACTTGAAAGAAAGTTGACTCTTGGGCAGTTGAAAGGTGTATCTGATAATTCGGACGCAGTGAAGTCTGTTGCTTTTCAGTTACATCTTCGATACCTTCAAAGATGAGAATACTGCTTCCAAAAACTGTTACATGTCATTTGATTATTTCATGATTTCAAAGGCTTTCATAGTGTTCATCATAGAGCAATGAGTAACTCAGCGTATCCATAGACATACTCAATCTTAACATAAGTGGAGCGCCCGAAATTTTGGGTGGTTAGTCGAGAAATGTGACTGCAAAAAAAGTGCGCATATGTTTGTGCTTTTGTCAGTCTCGTCCTGCCAGATACTTGTAGCCAGGACTCCAATGTGTGTTCACCCCCCCCCCCCAGAATCAACTGTAGTTGATGGCAACAAACTGTACCCCATCGTAAACATGACATTGACGTTCCATTTGGGAATTCACAGGATAAAAGAAAACGTCACTCCAGCACAAAAACTTCCTTGTTCCCAACCGAAGCCGTTGCCAACAATCGGTAACACTGCATTTCCTATAATACGCTCCTCTCTACTACCTTATTTTCAAGTAGCACTTCTTTTTTTCAACTGTCAGTCTTCTTCAAAGAAATTTCAGGGCCTTCACACCTCTACACAACCTTCGCACTTTTTCTCAATTCTACAAATATCTTGCAATAGCAACCACCGTCCATCAAAACAACATTCACCTGAAAAATTCCAAAAAAAGAATTTTCCGATTCCACCAGATACCCCGATCCCAAGTACCTCTCTCAACCCCACCAAGACCCACCCCATCATCTTCCCTAAGCCAGTTCATGGCTTCTGTACAGGTACGTCATGTGCTTCTCACGTGCGTGCAACTTTTCGCACCCACCTGAATTTCCACTTTTTTGATTTTCATTCGCGACTCACCTTTTAAACTACTTGTTTACGATGAATTACACGGAGCAGCTCGACACGTTCGTGCAACGGCTCAATGACAGTGAACACGACTACAAGGTGTCACAGTCAGTGTTACTGGAGCTTTTGGACATGATCGAAGCTTTCAATGGAGCCGCAGAGTACGAATACTTTCTCAAGAACTTGGTGCCAATTTTCTTGCGGAAACTTGAGGAGGTGCCCATCGCCTTCAACACGGGCAGCCCGGAGCAGAAGTTGCGCAACCTGGTGCTTGAAATTATCCACCGGTCCATTATGACCGAGACTTTTCAGCCTTACTCCGAGCTGATTTTGGAGACTTTGACGCGGATCTTGGAGCATGAGAACGAGGACAACGGTGTGTTGTGCATGAAAATCATCACCTCTTTGCATAAGGCGTACAAAACCACGTTGGCAGACAAAGTGGAGCCGTTTGTGGACATCATCAACAGAGTTTACGACAACATGGAGGAAACTGTCAAGGACACGTTTTCTGGCGGCAAGCTGCCGAAAACAGACGAACCAGACCTCAAGGAAATGTCAGCCGCAGGGCCCTTTGGCGAAGAAAGCTCGAAAACCTTGAGCAAAGCAATGAATTCCTTCAAAACTTTGGCCGAGTGCCCTATCACCATGGTGTCACTCTACTCGTCGTACAAAACGTTGGTGCAGACGTCGCTTCCCGTGTTTTTGCCCAAAATCATTGGCATATTGGTGCTCCAGGTCGAGCAACAGAAACTGTTTCGTGAAGAAATGCTCCAAGACGCCAATTCCGTCACGGCCATCCTGCCGCATATCACAAACAGACAAGCATATTCCGATTTCATCTTGGGCCAGGTGAAAGCGGCCTCTTTCTTGGCCTACGTGTTCATCCGTGGCTATGCTACGCAGCATTTGTCTCCCACACTGGCGAAAGTTGTGCCAGACGTGATTTTGAGGCTTCTTCAAGACTGTCCCGCCGAGCTTTCGGTGGCCCGCAAAGAGTTGCTCCATGCCACTCGACACATCTTGTCCACACCTTTCAGGTCGCAGTTCATTCCCAAAATTGAGCTTTTGTTTGACGAAAAGGTGCTTATTGGTCATGGTTTGACGTCATTTGAGACGTTGAGGCCGTTGGCTTACTCCACAGTGGCCGACTTCATCCACAATGTTCGTAACGAACTCACACCGAAGCAGATCTGGTCCACGGTGCAAATATATTGTGATTTGTTGAAAGACGACTCACTTGCTTTGACGGTCCAGATCATGAGTGCCAAGCTCTTGTTGAACTTGGTTGAACGCATCATGAAGTTGCCCAACAAACTCGAAGGAAGACAATTGTTCATGATCATCATCGATTCATACGCGAAGCGATTCCACAGCTTGAACAGAAAATACGACTACATCTTGAAAAAGCACAAAAAGTTCGACGAAGAACGCAAGACAAAGGAGGCGGACGCCAAAAAAGCCGTTGATCGGTACTGCTCAAGAACCGCAGACGTCCCATCCCCAACCCCAGAGCCCACAAAAATCGAGGAAACTAAGGACGACGACGAAGATATGGAAATCGACTCCACTGAGGACAAACCAGAAACTGACGACATGTTCAGCGTGGAACAGCTGTCTCCCATTTCAATTTCCTCTTCTTCGAACAACTCCGATTTGTTGAAAGACGCCCGTTACTTGTTTCGTACATTAATGACGTTCCTCAAATCGGTTATTTTCGGGTTGAAGAATTGTAATCCTCCAGTTCCTCCCCAGCCTGCACAGCAAGATCCCAAGAATCCCGGCCAGCTGGTTGATTACGACAAGTGGAACGATTCTGCCAAATTGACGTCGTTCGAAGAAATCAACATTTTGAGAAACCTATTCAGAGGCGGAATCAGTTGCTTGAAGTTCTTCTCTGTCTCCAAACCGAAACAGAGCGTTCAGCCAAAAGCATTTGATTTCTCCACTGGTGGACCAAACCTTCCTATTACATCATCCAAAGAAGAGAAGGATTTGATGGAAATCTTCGCCACGATATTCATCCATATCGACCCTGCATCGTTCAATGAAATTGTGAGCGCTGAATTGCCATTCATGTTTGAATCCATGCTTGACAACGCAGCCTTGCTTCATTTGCCTCAATTCTTCTTGGCTAGCGAGATCACATCCGCAAACTTCTCTGGGATTTTAATCTCCTTCCTAAGATCCAAATTGGACCAGCTTGACAAAGTTGACTTGGTGAAATCTAACATTTTGATCAGATTGTTCAAATTGTGTTTCATGTCGGTCAATCTTTTTCCGACAGCCAACGAAAATGTTATTCTTCCGCACTTGAACCACTTGATCTTGGAATCAGTGAGATTGGCAACGAAAACCGACGAACCCATCTTATATTCATATTTGGTCAGAACTTTGTTCCGCAGTATAAGTGGAGGTCGTTTTGAGAATCTCTACAAGGAAATCATGCCTATTTTACCTGTTTTGCTTGAGAGTCTCAACAAGTTGATTGCAAACTCTCGCCGTCCTTTCGAGAGAGACATTTATGTGGAGTTGTGTTTGACAGTCCCGGTTCGATTGTCCGTTTTGGTTCCCCATTTGAACTACTTGACCACTCCGTTAGTTCACGCGCTCAACGGCTCACAAGAACTTGTTAGTCAGGGTTTAAGAACCTTCGAATTGTGCGTGGACAACTTGACTGCCGAGTACTTCGACCCAATGATTGCTCCAGTCATCGACGACATTATGGCAGCATTGTGGAAGCACTTGGAACCAGTTCCTTACCACCATCAACATTCACATACGGCAATCCGTATTCTCGGTAAGCTTGGTGGCAGAAACCACAAGCACTTGAAGCCTTGCAATGAATTGAAGCCCGAGTCGGAATTGGATCAAGAGATTAACGCTTTGTTCACCATCCATGGATTCAACGGAAGGGTTCCTGTATCCATCACTCCTGGTGTTGAATCGGCAATCAAATTGATCGAGGATCCAAGATTGAAGGTTCATTACCGTATCAGTGCATACAACTATTTGTCAAGCATTTTGAAGTTGTTTATCGACACAACTCCAATTCCAAAAGATTATGGCATTTATGTTCAAGAACAAGTCGAAAAGTTGAAACTGGAAGAGATCAATGAACCGCCTGCATTGGAGCGATCCGACATCAAAGATGGTGCCAAATTGGATCGCCAACAGAAATTGTTTTCAAGACTTTTGGAGGTTTTGTTCTTTTCCTTGTCAATTCCCGAACTTAAAGATGAAGCCAGTCTCTTAATTGACAATATCACCACACACTTCACTTTGATTCACTTGGGAACCTCCATTATTGGCAAAATCAAGAAGGATAGACCCTTTTCTGTAAATGACCACGAAGGAAGAGCTTTCATCAGTGAAACTGTGTTCTACAACGCTTTGAATTATTCTTTGAGCTTCTGGAACAAGACTGTCAGAGAAAAGGGTATTGAGACTATCAAGAATCTTTACAAGACTACTGCAATTTTGTTCGGCTCCGACGAAGATGCCTTACATTCTCCAATGTTCCGCACCATGTTCTACAAGTTTACCCACTGTTGCTACAGCGAATACTACCACAGTAAGCTCGGCGGAGTGTTGGGACTCAAGACCATGTTTGAAGACTTGAACATTCCTTCGAAATGGTTCTTCAAGCGCCAATTTGAACTTGTGAGATCCATTTTCTTTATCTTGAGAGATACCCCAGAGACTGCTCCATTTGAGGTGCGCGAATTGGCCAAGAACTTGGTGCTTAAGATCCTCAAAGAATGCAATTCTGAGGTCTCAAAGGACACCATTTTGGAAAAACCATTTCAGACTTTGGTAGGTGCTTTAGTGTACGATTTGGCCAGTGCGGTCCCAATTGTCAGAGAAGTTTCTCAGGAGTCTTTGCGAGTTTTGTCCGACGCTACCGGAGTTCCTATTGCCACAATTATGGGTCCATGTAAGCATCTCTTGCTCACTCCTATTTTCGGGAAGCCATTGAGAGCCTTGCCATTCCCAATGCAGATTGGCAACATTGATGCAATCACATACTGTTTGAACTTGGAGAACACCTTCTTGACCTTTAACGATGAGTTAAACAGACTTCTTCTTGAAGCCTTGGCATTGGTTGACGCCGAGGATGAGTCTTTGGCTAACGTTCACCGTCTTTATGAGTACAGAACATCCAAACAGTTAATCCAACTTCGGGTGGTATGCATCAAATTGCTTTCCTTAGCCTTGACAAAACCTGGCTTCTCTTTGGGATCCTTGTCGGAGGCAAGAATCAGAATCCTCGGTGTTTTCTTCAAAGCCCTTTGCAACAAGTCTACTGAGATTATTAATGCTGCTCATCTTGGTTTGAAATCAAGCCTTGATGAGAGTGCAAAACTTCCAAAAGAATTGTTGCAGAATGGTCTCCGCCCCATGCTCATGAACTTGTCTGATCACAAAAAATTGACAGTTTCTGGTCTTGAAGCACTTGCAAGATTGCTTGAGTTGTTGATTTCGTACTTCCGTGTTGAAATCGGTCGTAAATTGCTTGACCATTTAATGGCCTGGGCTCAAATCAACACATTGCGTCAAATTGCGGGACAAGATTTGGAAAACAATCACACTGTTCAGATTGTGATGGCCATTTTGAATATTTTCCACCTTTTGCCTGCGAAGGCTTATACTTTCATGGAGGAAATTATTAGCACATTGCAATATTTGGAAGGGCATTTAGAACGTCACCAGAATTCTCCTTTCAGATTGCCAGTTTTGAAGTTCTTAAATAGATTCGCCGAGAACTGTTTGGACTACTATATCTCCAACTTCAAGAACAGAAAGCTCGGAAACATGTTGGCATATTTTGCTGGTGCGGAAGATGGACCAAGAATCCGTGAAGTGGCAAAAACCAAAATCCAAAGCATTGTCGAAAACCTTCAGAATGAACCTTCTGGGGAAACAAAGGTTATCAAATTTGCTAACACCGTTGATTTGGTGACTTCGATTTCGAAATACGATACAGAATGGTTTGACGAACAATCACCATTATTGGAAACTTTATCCGGTTTGGTTGAAGACATTGTTGAACTCAAGGGTCTGTTGCCTTTGGTCTCAAGCACACATTTCCAGGCTGACCAAGCCATTGCTAAACTTCAAAACACGGTAGTTTCTTTCATGGAACGCAACCCAACTGAGAAGGACTTGGTCTTCAGCATCATTAACCGACTTTGTAAATTGAACTTGAAGGTTCATGATGACTTGGAAGATTTCCTTTTCAGAACAGTTGTGAAGTCGAATGAGGTTGAGCACAAGCAGGCTTACATGGCCAAGTGTGTGGATTTCATTGCCGGAGATACTCATTTGAAGGCCAAGATTTTCTTCTTGAAAAAGGTCCTCAACTCAGTTATTATGTTCCAGATCCAAACTTCAGGATCGGCAGATGTTTTGTTTTCAAACGATGCTCAATGGTTGGAAAAGTTGTGCAACAACATTTGGAGATCAACTAATGACATCATCACAGACAGAACATCTGGCAAGATCGACAGTTACCGTTTTGCTCTTCTTGAGAGCACCTCTATTCTTCTCAAATGGTCTCCAGAACAGATCAGCGATTACCGCAAGGATATTGTGAAGTTTAGTTGGAACTACATTAAGTTGGAAGACAACATCACCAAACAAGTTGCATACGTCACTACGTCGTACTTCATTGCTGCATACGAGACTCCAGCAAAACTTGCTACTCAAGTCTTTGTTGCTTTGCTTCGTACACATCAAAATGATTCGAGACACTTAGTCAGACAGGCACTTGACATCCTCGCGCCAGTCATGTCGTTGAGAATTGTTGACGGAGACTCTCCAAACAGTTGGTTGAAATGGCCAAGAAGAGTGCTTTCTGAAGACGGATTCAACGTCACCCAGGTCTTGAATGTTTATCAGTTTATCGTTGAACATCCAGACCTCTTCTTTGTTGCAAGGGAGCATTTCATCTCCAATATCATCACAGCAATGGGCAAATTGACCATTTTGGCGAACGCAGCCTTGGAGAACCAGGTTCTTGCCATTGATTTGGCTGAACTCATATTAAGCTGGGAAAGAAAGGCCGACTCGTTGAAGAAGTCAATTACTGATGGCAATGAACAACCTAAGGAGGACAGTGAAGTGAGTGATTTCACCACCTCAACTGACTACAGCATTCCTTTCGGTCAAAGAGAAGCATGTGTTACCTTCTTGATCAGATATGTTTGTATCAGTCCTCAAAGGGCTTCGGAGAGCGAACTTGGCCAGAATGCTTTGGGTATCTTGTACGATCTCTTGAGCCCAGAGCATTGGCCTGAAGTCTCGGTTAAGATCACCTTTTTCGAGAAGTTTTTGCTTTCTAACGACTTGAATTCCTCGAATCTTTTGGGTTATTGCTTGAATGCTTTGGAAGTGTTGGGAGTTGTCTTGGAGTGGAAGAAATCTGAATGGATCATTTCCAACCTTGGCTACCTTCACAAGCTATTGGAGAAGTGTGTGAAGTCCAACAATCATGATATTCAGGAAGTTCTTCAAAGAGTCTTGCGTATAATTCTCCAAGCAATCAGTGCGCAAGGTTACGTGGAGACATCTGCTGAAGACGAGGACTCTGAAATCAAGAGTTTCGTTAACTTGTTAACCACTACAGTTTCTGAGAATCTCAGTGACACCACTTCTCTTGCTGCTGGTGTTACATTATCGTGGACATTGGCAAACTACAGACCAACTACTCTTGATCCATTGTTGCCCTTGATCATGAGAACATTCAACAAGCTTTGCAAAGATCATATTGCAATTGCGCATCAAGGTGCTCAAACTAATTCGAAGGAAGCCTCAACCTCAGGTGACGAGGCCAAGATGACTACCAAGTTGTTGGAAAAGATTTTAAACTTATGCTCCATGAGAATTTCCAACCTTGGCGACCAGAGACGTATTTTCTTGTCTTTGCTAGCTCAATTGATTGAAAGATCCTTGGACAAGGACACTTTGGAAAAGATCATCAAAATGGTGAAGACTTGGGTTTTCTCCAGGACAGACTTGTTCCCAACCACAAAGGAGAAAGCCGCTATCTTGGCTAAGATGATGGTATTCGAAATCCGGGGAGAACCAACCTTGTCAAAGGAATTTTACCAGATCATAGTGGACATCTTTGAAGATGATACTTTCACTTGCACTGAGTTAACTGTTCGTATGGAGCAGCCATTCTTGGTGGGAACCCGCTCCTCTGAAGTATCTATCCGTCGCAAGCTTATGTCCATTTTGAACAACAGTTTGGAGAAGGATATCAGCAAGAGGTTGTATTACGTCATTCGTGAGCAAAACTGGGAGTACTTGGCTGACTATTCATGGTTGAACCAAGCTTTGCAATTGCTCTTTGGGGCATTTGACTTCAACGACAAACTCGAATTGATTCCAGAGGAGAACAGATTGCCCCCTTTGACAGCTTTCCCATATGAGGCTAAGGACATCGAGGTTGATGGTACTAGAGAGGATTTGGACATGCTCTTCGATAGCCACAACAAGTTTTTGGAAGAAATTTCGGAAATCAGTTCAGGCTCTATCCTTGAACCTCTTATTGATTTATTCTATCAGAGCAGTGAGACTGTTCATCGTGTGTGGTCCAGCATTTTCCCTATTGCTTTTGAGTCCATTCCGCGCTCTGAACATTTAGACTTTACCAGATTCATGGTCATTTTGTTGTCCAAGGACTATCATACCCGTCAAGTCGACACAAGACCAAATGTCATACAATCATTGTTAGAGGGTGTTGCTCGCTGTGAAGACCTTCAATTGCCTCCATTTGCCGTGGAGTGTCTTGCTTCAAACTTCAATGCCTGGTCTCAAGGAATCCATATACTTGAGAACATCGAACGCCAATCTGTGAACGGAAATGCTGAGGTTCGAGAAGTCACACAAGATGCTCTTGCCAAGCTCTATTCGACTTTGAAGGAGGACGACATGTTCTATGGACTTTGGAGAAGACGTGCAAAGTACTCGGAAACCATCTCAGCTTTGTCATATGAGCAGATTGGCTTATGGGACAAAGCCCAGCAGTTGTATGAAACAGCTCAGATCAAAGCCCGTAGTGGTGCTTTGCCATACGGACAATCCGAGTATTCGCTTTGGGAGGACCATTGGATTTTGTGTGCTGAAAAGTTGCAACATTGGGATATTCTCACAGAACTTGCTAAACATGAGGGATTCTCCGATCTTCTCCTTGAGTGTGGTTGGAGAGTAGCCGATTGGAATGCAGATAGAGAAACTCTTGAACAAACTGTTAAGAGTGTTATGGATGTTCCAACTCCTCGTCGTCAAGTCTTTGAAACCTTCCTTTGTTTGCAAGGATTTGGTCAAGAGAAGGAAACTTTGCAAGAACTTTCAAGATTGTGTGACGAAGGCATACAATTGGCATTGAGAAAATGGCATGGCCTCCCTCAGCGGTTCAGCAATGCTCATATTCCATTGCTTCACACATTCCAGCAATACGTTGAATTCATGGAAGCCAGTCAGGTCTACTCCAGTCTTGTTTCCACCAATGCTCAGAACTTGGATGTGAAATCACAGGAACTCAAGCGTGTCTTGCAGGTTTGGAGAGAGAGATTGCCAAACACTTGGGACGATATCAACATTTGGAATGATCTTGTCACATGGCGTCAACATGCATTCCAAGTTATCAACAAGGTTTACATGCCATTTATTCCGATTTTGCAGCAAACAAATTCCGATGGCAATGCTAACTCCTATGCATACAGAGGATTCCATGAGATTGCTTGGGTCATTAACAGATTCGCACATGTTGCCAGAAAGCACAACATGTCTGAGGTTTGTATCAACCAGCTCACCAAGATCTACCAGCTTCCAAACATTGAAATTCTTGAGGCTTTCTTGAAATTGAAGGAGCAGGTGAAATGTCACTACAAAAATCCAAATGAGCTTAACACTGGTTTGGACGTAATTCGGAACACGAACTTGGTGTATTTTGCCACCCAGCAAAAGGCCGAGTTCTTCACCTTGAAGGGTATGTTCTTGAGCAAGCTCAACCAAAAGGACGAGGCCAACAAGGCATTTGCAACCTCGGTTCAGATTGATCTTAACTTACCAAAGGCTTGGGCCGAGTGGGGTGTTTTCAATGATCGAAGGTTCAAAGAAAACCCTAAAGACTTGGTCTATGCCAATAATGCAATCAGTTGTTACTTGCAAGCTGCTGGTCTTTACAAAAATGGAAAGACCAGAAAGTTGCTTGCAAGAATACTCTGGCTCATCAGTTTGGATGACGCTTCTGGTACATTGGCACAAGCTTTCGAGAACTTCCGTGGGGAGGTTCCAGTTTGGTACTGGATTACGTTCGTTCCTCAATTATTAACTTCCTTGTCTTATAAGGAAGCCAAGTTGGTGAGACAAATCCTTATTCGGATTGCCAAGAGCTACCCACAAGCATTGCACCTCCAACTCAGAACTACAAAGGAAGACTTTGCTGCGAAGCAACGTCAATCTTTGGATATTTCTCGTCACAGCAGCAAGAATTCCGCTTCTCCTTCTGTTAGTTCTGCTGATGTCAAGGAAGTTGCAAACGAGAATGGTGATGAATCTGAATCTAAGAATGACATGGATGAAGATGAAACCGATGTTAAATCAGAAAAGGAGAAAGACGCTGAAACCAACGGTTCTTCAAAATCACCTTCGGAAGTCAAGACTGAAAATGGAACTGGACCGAAATCTGGCAGCCCTCAAGCCACTGCCACTCCAGATCCAACGTCCTCAAAGCTCCCTCCTGCAGCTGGCGCAATTCGCCGTTCTTGGGAGTATGTTGAAGAAATTATGGGTATTTTGAAGACTGCTTACCCATTACTTGCACTTTCATTAGAGTCTTTGGTTGATCAAATCAATCAACGATTCAAGTGCACCGCAGACGAAGATGCTTATAGATTGGGTGTTGCATTGTTGAACGATGGTGTTCAATATCTCAACCGCCTTGGAAATCCACGTGAGGATGCCAAGTTGCCTCCGGTCACAGAAGTTAACATTACGAGATTTGCTGAGACGGTTCTTCCTAAGCAGATAAGGGCTGAATTCGAAAAGGATTTGGTTATTGGTAAGCCTAACTTGGAAGCCTACATCATCAAATTGAGAAAATGGAGAGATCGCCTAGAAGACAAGTTGGACAGAAGATTCACAGAGGTCAACCTTGAGAACTTGTGTCCACACTTGAGTGAGTTCCATCACCAGAAGTTTGAGGATATTGAAGTTCCGGGTCAGTACTTGTTGAACAAGGACAATAATACCCACTTTGTGAAGATTGAGAGATTCTTACCAACAATTGACTTGGCTCGTGGAACAAACGCATGTTACAAGAGAATGAAGATCCGTGGTTACGATGGAAGCTTGCACACATTTGCTGTACAGTTCCCAGCTGCCAGACATTGTCGTCGTGAGGAATGCTTGTTCCAATTGTTCCGTATCTTTGACGATCTGTTGTCGAAGAAGGTGGAGACCCGTCGCCGGAACATTCTGTTCACGCTTCCTATCGCTGTTCCTTTGTCTCCTCACATTCGAATTATTAACGATGATTCAAGGGATATCAGCATGCAAAAGGTGTATGAAGATTTCTGTTTCCGTAACGGCAAGAACCGCGACGAACCATTCATCTACACTATTGAGAAGTTGCGTGCTGCATTCGATCCCCGCTTGCCTAAGCCAGATATCATGAGTATCAGAGTGGAGATATTGAGTGCCATTCAATCACTCTTGGTGCCTTCCACCGTCTTGAAGAACTACTTTGTGGAACTCTACCCAAACTTTGAAGACTTCTGGTTGTTCCGCAAACAGTTCACATCGCAGTATGCTTCCTTCATTTTCACCACTTACATGATGTGTGTGAACACAAGACAGCCTCAGAAAATTCATGTCAACAGAGGTTCTGGAAGTGTTTGGACTTCCGACATGTTGCCATGTAAGATTGCCAGCAAGAGTGCATCGTTGGATGGTTCAAGTGGTGGCAGACCAGCTCCGTTGTTCTACAATGCGGAGATGGTTCCTTTCCGTTTGACACCAAATATTCAAAAATTGATTGGTGAATCAGGACTTGAGGGCATCTTGTCTGTGTACGTTTTGGCGATAGCCCGTGCATTGACTGAGCCCAAGTCTGATTTGGACCAGTACTTGACGTTGTTTGTCCGTGATGAAGTGATTTCGTGGTGCACCCAACAGGACCCTCCACGTCCAATTCCTCAGGACAGCCAGCTCAGGGAGATCGTTATGATCAATGTTGAGCTTGTTATTAAGCGTGTGTTGTCGATGGCACACAGCTCACCAGGCTCTGGAGTCAGTACCCAGAGCGTCTTGGAGTTGATTGCACAAGCAGTCAATCCACACAACCTTGCTGCGGCCGACACTTTGTGGATGGCGTACTTTTAGATATACAGTACACAATTAAACTACGGCATGTAGACTGCAACTTGCTCTTTTGCTAAGCTCTCGGGCATTTCCTCCTGGAATCCTACGGGATGGCCCTTTTCATTGAAATTGACGTGATTGTTCAAGCACCGAAGATAGCGAGCGGCGAGAATACAGTTGATGACCGCAAAGAACAAGGAAACAGTACTCACTGCCACCAACAAACAAGCAATGATCTGGACGTAAGTGGTGATGTCGACGGCCACCATCTTTCGCAATCTGGAGTCGTAATCGTATTCTAGCATATTCCGAGCATTCAAACAAGCCACAACATTGTAGATGCACAAACTCAAATCGAGCAGCTTTAAAACAACCGAGACAGCCAGGAAACGGTACGACAGAATGGTTGGTACAGATACGAGTCCCGCGGGAAGCATCAACGTACAGAGAACAAACTAGAGGTTAGAAAGAGAGATTTGCGAAGAGAGTAGGTAGATCATACCACAAAGTAACCGAATAATGACAGAAAAACACTGACCACCGGTCTGTTTTCCACGTCACTAAACGGCACCGCAAAGAAGATGAGAATGTACTGGCACAACATCAGGCCCATGAACAAGTGAGAGACCACCTTGTAGCCAATATCAAATGCCTCAGGTGGCTGAGGAAATTCTTCATTGTTGACCGGTGAGTTAAAGTCATTCAGAGACGAGTCAGAGCCACCCGCTGTCGATTCTGATACGCTTGGAGGGTCAAATAGCACACTTTGAATTGAAGCCATTGCACAAAGTCGCAATAGGAAAGAAAAGTGCAAAATCAATGCGGCAATTTTAGAGTTTGCAGTCGCCGACGGCAATCTCGGGTATTCCCAAAGAAGCCGTCCCTAAATCCTCCACAATTCTCTCACCCCCCACGTAACTGCAAATTCGCCAATACAACACGAATTGTGTCCACAAGGCAGAATGCCGCGTTGGGTACACTATAGGACGGATACTTGACTTCCAGCACCCCGAGTGAAATCGATCATTTTTGTGTCAGGCAAGATATCATTATCAATTTCGAGCCGTACACTGCCGCCTCAGATATCGGTGAGGCGTTTTTGGATCACATGAACACAGTTTGCCAAATTAATATTCAATCTCGGGCAATCTTAACAAACGGCAACAGATAGATGCACGGCTTCGACTTGAGTAATCTCACCGGCGAGTCCATGGTTTGACGTTTCAAATGTCATGTGCCAGATAACGTCAAACAATGCGCACCTGAAACCAAATGCATTCCGATAAGGTGGAATATTCTCAACAAACGAATATTCGTTCGTTCAACAATTGGCAGATATCATCGATGAACCAATTCTGATGCTGATTGGGATGGGTCAATTATTTTGACGTTTTGCCAAAGCTTGGGGTTGGAGCCACTGGCACGTTCTGTACAGAATGCACTGATTGACAGCTGTGACATGCAGCCGTACGACGTGTGGACCCTCCACACTTTTGAGATAAGCAAATTGCCATTGTGATCGCCATTATTCTCCGTAGAGCAAAGTATAAGAGGATGTGAAATTGCTGAGGTGTACCCTCAAGCTAATTCATCATGTCCGAAAAAGCAGTAACTCACACTGGCCAGGAGCTGGTTCACAGTTCTGTTGTTAGCAACCCCGACAGTCATCTTGACGCTTTTGGAGAAGTGTACGACTTTGAGGACCCCTCCAACTATTTCACAAACTATGTGGATGAATTCAACCCCAAAGGCTTGAGAAAGCCTACCCAGGCAGAGTCCAGCGATCTTCGCAGAGTTCTTGGAAGGGCATCGTATGCTTCATATCTTATCTGCCTTGTTGAGTTGGCTGAAAGAGGTTCGTATTATTCCATCACGGGTATACTTGCCAATTTCATCCAGAGACCATTGCCTAAAGGAAGTAGGACAGGTGCCCCACTCTCCAGAGATTCCTCTGAATCTGCTGGTGCTTTGGGTTTGGGAATATCAACTTCCTCAGCCTTAACTTTATTGTTGACCTTTTTGGCCTATGTCGTTCCTTTGTATGGTGGTTTTGTGGCTGATACCAAATTAGGAAAGCTCAAAGCAATTTGGATCGGTGTGATCGCTGGATTCATTGCTCATGTTTTGTTCATCATTGCTGGTATTCCTGCTGTCATCGCAAGTGGAAAGGCTTTGGCTCCATGTGTGTTGGGTATACTTACTTTGGCTTTAGGAACTGGTTTCATCAAGCCAAATCTCTTGCCTTTGCTTATGGACCAATACAGATTCGACCGTGATGTGGTGAAGGTGTTGCCGACAGGAGAAAAGGTTATCATGGATCGTGCAAAGACTTTGGAGAGAATGACCCTTGTCTTCTATTGGGCCATTAATATTGGTGCATTCTTTCAGGTTGCTACCTCTTATTGTGCAAGAAGAGTGGGTTTCTGGCTCGCCTTCTTCGTGCCAATTATCATGTACCTCTTTTTGCCAATCATCTTGTTGTTTTTGCAGAACAAGCTTGTTAGAGAGAAGCCCGAAGGATCGGTTCTTACCAATGCCTGGAGAGTCTTCAGAGTAACTTTCAGAAGAAATTGGATCAGCAGATGGAGAAATGGAACCTTGTGGCAATATGCTCGTCCATCGAACATGTTAGCCCGTGGTGAACTCTGGTACAAGGAAAAGAAGGCAAAGCCAATCACTTGGAATGACCAATGGGTTCTTGATATCAAGCAAACTTTGGAGTCTTGTAAAATTTTCATTTACTTCCCAATGTTCAACTTGACCGATGGTGGAATTGGAAACGCCGGGAATGCACAGGCTGGTGCCATGGTCCTTAACGGAATTCCAAACGACTTGTTCAACAATTTCAACCCATTGACCATCATCATCTTGATTCCTATCTTAGATCACATCATCTACCCATTCTTGCGCAAACATCATATTGAGTTCCGGCCAGTTTGGAGAATCACTTTCGGTTTCTTTTTGAGTGCTTGCTCCCAGATCGTTGCTGCTATTCTTCAGCATTTCATTTACAAGACCTCTCCATGTGGTAACAGAGCCAGTACTTGTGCTGAGGTATCTACTGTCAATGGATGGTATGAAGTCATTTTGTACATCTTGGGTGCTGCTGGGGAGTGTTTTGCCAATGTCACTGCCTATGAGTTGGCTTACACCCGCTCCCCTCCTCGCATGAAGGGTTTGGTGATGGCTCTTTTTCTTTTCACGTCTGCCATTTCTGCTGCCATTGCCGAGGCTCTTACAGCAACTTTGGTTGATCCACTTTTGGTTGGCACTTTTGCAGGAACTGCAATCGCCGGGTTCCTTTTCTTGATTGCCTTTGCCTTCCAGTTCCGCAACTTGCACATTAAGATGGAGCAAGAAAGTAGAGAGAGAGAGCTTTTGGACAAAACCCAGAAAAGGGCTGAATTAGATGCTGAAGCTGCTGGCGAAGAGCATACTCATGGTGGTGTGGAGAAGAGAGACAATCTTGTGACTGTGACCTCGATTAAGAGTGCAGTTGGTAAGTAGTGAGTGGCATAACCCGTTTGGCTATTGAGAGTAATAAACTTTTCTGAAAGTTGAAATTTGGCGACTCATGGCTATTTATATCTCAAGTACGACGTCGTTAAAGCCGGAAGCCGCACCCACCAAAAAAATTCCAAATTCCGTCAAAATTCAGTGCAAAGCTGAAACCAGAATAGCTTCAAAAATTGTTTTTCTCATTAGAACCATTCTGAGGATTCAAGCTTCGTATTGGTAAGTGATAATTACATTCGAATTAATAAGAGAATGAAACGAATAGCGTATTGTCTTTGTATGAGTCATAACGTCTGCTTGCCATTTAGACTGAGTCAGCAGATCTGAATTAGGCAATGGATTTGCTGCCAGATTGAAAGGAGGGGTGACATTGGGTGTCACTTGAAGTATCTTGCGAAAGGTTCTAAGGTCTGGAAATAGGCGTGCGTCGCAGCCATTTTCCGAACGACAAAATGTTTCTCTTTCTGACTATTTCAGATCACTAAATAATTCTTGGAGCTTCAAATTGTTGGAGGTTTCCAATTTGAATCCCAGAACCTGTGGAACAATTTGGATTCGATATTGCAAGTGAATTTTCAAGTTGGAGCAGTAGAACTCGAGCCTGATATTCTCGAAAAAGCCAAACGAGATGCAACTTAGAATAATTCGAAAAAGGAAAATGATAGAGAGTTCTTCACCTATAGTCCTGTAAAATCACATTGGGGTGAGCACTGCGAGTGCGCTCTGAATATTTAAAGGCTTGAATCTGCTCCATTTCTGTAGGAATTAATAATTGCTTCTGCCGCTTTTACAGCCAAATAATTCAATAGCTTAAACTGTTGTCACGATTTTCATGCGACTTTGCAAAGAAGTCAGATCGGAAACAGCGTACTTTCTCTCGATATGACTTGGTGGTTTCCACTATTTCCATTTTGACTTGAGCTCATTATCTTCATGTAAAAAACTGGGATTATTGCAAATGAACTAGCATACCGCTTTATTATTCTACATATATGAGACTATATTAACTTCACTTTGGCGTTGGAGGCACAAACGGATCGTCTCGAGATCCCACCATCTTATTAAACAAGAACCTCTCCATCTTTGGAAAGAATTTTTCTGAAAGCTCTACTCCCTCGCTAAGCCACACACCCCATGCGCCCATCATGTTCGCCATCAACATGTCGGTGAACAATCTGTCTCCGACCACAGCAATTTCCTGTTGGGTGATTCCTTGTTGGGTGAAATAAGCCAAGATTTCCTCGTGACATCCTGGTTTTTTCGTTGGGTGGCGGAGCACAGTGACGCCAGTGTCTCTTTCAAGTTTCTCTGCTTGCTCGTAATCTATGTCGTCGTTGGTTCCAGCTGAATTGGAAACAATAAGCAAGTGTTCTTTGGGATAATTGACTTGGAAAAGCTTCCATGTTTCAGCATAGGCAGGCCACACCTTGTCGTCGTGGTCCTTGGCAAAGCAATTGTCCTTGTCCAACACGATTCCTTTGATAATCACATCATGTCCGGGGATCTTGATCGGAAGCGGTATTTTGTCGAAAGATTTGACGGTTAGGTGTGGCAAGCAAAGACTTGGGTTGTACGCCAATCTCGAGGCGTTGAGGGTAGCACTGGCGTTGAAAAGCTGCATGGTTGTGAGGTCGATGGATATTGTGAAATCAAGTTGATAAGGCGAGGCACGTGATTAAGAGAAAGATTGAGAGTTTCGATATGCCCGTGGTTGGATGAGAATTCCGTTCGGTTTGTCCTCGGGAAGACGAAGTTTCTATAGAGAAAATTCGACTTCTAGAAGAGTATGACTCTACTAAGCCAGAGAGCTCGATCAGCCGTCCCGATTCCTCCTTTCAATCGGGCGGAATTGGAAGGAGCGACCTCACTTCCGTCATCATAACTGTCGTGCCGTATGCTCCAATCTTCTTTGGTGTTTACTATGACCAGCAGTAACGCTCCTGTGAGAATCAGTTGACTCACCTAGCAGCCAGGAATTCTATTCAGAATTCAAAAACAAATCCCGTGCTTCGTTAAATTCCAATCTTCTTTTACGTCCTCTCTGCATCCATGTCTTGCAGATTCACCTCCACATTATTGTGCGAATTTTCACTTCCAATTTTTCTCACTTTGTACCACCAACCTCAGTGACCCCCACACCTTCGATGTCACAAACCGTCCGCCGAAGCAGAGTTAGTCGTCCTCGGCAAGCTACCACCCCAAAAAATTCCGGCTCCGAAATCGACCTGGAAACACCAGAAAACCAGTGCATAATATGTGCTGAAACCATTATCTATTCGGCTGTCTCTCCCTGCAACAACGTTACTTGCCACGTGTGCTGCTTCAGACAACGTGCTCTTTACGAAAAAAAGACTTGTTTGGTGTGTCGAACGGAGCACAATGATGTGATTTTTGCCTTGCCTAGTCCAGAACCAAGATTCGACGACTTAGTCAAAGATTCCAGAAACATCTGGGACGAAAAGCATGGGGTCCATTTTACACAGAAATACGTTTATGATGACACCATGAAGTTGTTGGACATTGCATGTCCCGCTTGCGACGAGCCCAAGTTCTCTAACTTCGACATGCTCAGCGAACATGTTAAGATGGTCCACACAAAACAGTATTGCAGTATCTGTGCGGCCCATAAAAAGGCATTTATGTGTGAATTGACTCTCTACAACCAGAAGCAGCTCCAGAGGCACTTGTCGGACGGGGACTCTGACGGATTTTCCGGACACCCCAGGTGCAAGTACTGCCGCAACAAAAGATTCTACTCTGAGGACGAGCTCAATATTCACATCAGAGACAAACATGAACGATGCCATATCTGTGACCAGGTCTCCCCAACAACGGCAGATTACTACAAGAATTACGATCATTTGTACGAGCATTTCAGAGACATTCATTATGTTTGTCTGATTCAAAGCTGCGTAGACAAAAGATTCGTTGTTTTTAGAGAAGACTTAGATTTGACGGCGCATATGCTCAAAGAGCACGGGGGAATCACTGGCCAAAACGGAAGAGTTGTGATCGGGTCTGGGTCAAGTCATTTTCTGTCGCAACTTTCCACATTCCCTCGTCGCAATGACCAGCCACAAGAAGATTCTCTAGATGTCAAGAAGAGGCGCTTGGACGAAAGAGCCAAGCATTACCTCAATTACAATGCCGAGGAGTTTGCAAAATTTGTGAGAGTCAACCAATCCTTCAAGACCAAGCGAATCACTGCCTCTCAGCTCATAACCGAATACCTCAGCATCTTCAAGGATTCTGACCGTCTGGACATTTCCCTTTTGGTCTACGATTTGACCGAATTGTACCCCCAGCATTCCGAACAGAGAAAGTATCTTCTGCTGGCGTACGGCGAAATGATTCCTTCTCCAGTTGCATCGCCGGGAGGGGCTCAAAGCTTCCCTGTTTTGGGAAATGGACTGTCCCGAAACCACTCGGGCCTGTCGTGGGGTGCAGGGATTGGTAGCTCCAAGAGGAATCAAGATGAGTTGTTCCCAACTTTGACCAAACCTTCCAGGTCCAACACCCCAGTTTTGAAAAAGGAACCCATTCGGTACACGGTCATCAAGAAACAGCCCAAAACCATCAAGACCCAGGTCAACAGTTTCCAAGGAGACTCACAAATTAAACCGAGTTACCTTGACTCTTTAGAAAAGACTCCATCTGTGGTGTCTCTTCCTATTTTGGGAGGAGGGTCTGGGCCAGGTTCTAGTTCTTCTAGCCGAGTGCAATCTCGTTCGCAGTCACCGGTTACACGAGTTGTTCCGACGTCTAGTCGTTTGGACTCCAATTTTCCTACGTTGACGAAAAAGAACCCCAGAAAGGAGATTCCTCGAGTGAATCCGGTGAATTTGAGTGCTGGAGGCTGGGGTCTGGGTATTCCGTCTCAGGCAGCACCAAAACCTACCGAAGAATGGGGAATTCCAATAGTTGACAAAAGAGCAGAAAAGTTGAAGAGAAAGGAGGAGAGAAAGAAGATTTAGTTAGAATCAGCATCGTGATTGAGGTCCTTGTAGGTGCAAAATTGGAGATGCTTTGTGCACTCCACGCACATCTTCAATGAACCTCATCAAGAACCAGTACTTCCCCATGTTCCGGAATTGTTTGTTTCAAGTGGCCAGAAGAACTTCACATGTTGCTCTACGGAGTCTTGGGCCCCGTCGTTTGCCCCTCGTTCGCCAAGTCAGGTTCAACTCTAATACGCTTAAGGTGGATCCCCAGATGATGATTGCGTTCACCTGCAACAAGTGTGACACAAGATCGTCTCACACCTTTTCCAAACAAGCATACCAAACGGGAACTGTATTGATCGAGTGTCCTGGGTGTAAAAGCAGGCATTTGATCGCAGACAGTCTCAATGTGGCAAGTGACGAAAAGGTCAATTTGGAGGACCTTCTTAAGGCCAAGGGCGAGACTATAGCAACGAGTACCGATGATTTGGCATTTGCCGACATTCCTGAATCGTTACGGAAAGCCATGGGCCATCACGCCAAGGATGCCCCGGAGGAGTTCTACCAAGAGGGAGACAACGAGTTACCAGAGCCAAAGAAGTGATGTATATAGAAGAACTGGTGGCCACATATTGGGGTTTCTAGTTTTTATTGATAGAGACTTGAGGAGTGCCGTGAGACAGCCTTTTGTGAGTGTCAGAAAGTCCGAAAGGGTGACAAAGTCAAGTTTCGACGGAGAGTTAATGTTCTGTGACTACTGTATCTGAGAGTTCAAGATATTTGAACTTTGCCATTGCTTCGTCCTCTCAGCAGTGCGACAGTCCAATGTAAATATGTTTGAAACAAGAAACATGCTGAAACAAATTTGTGTTCTTATTGTCGAGGATATTAGTATTTGCTGTTTCTATGTTCCCTGCTTCCTTCTTTCTGTCACTTTCTGTTTCTGTTAGTGTCGAGTCGTGCTTTTCAGGTTCCTTCCTAAAGCGGTGCGAACATCGAAATCATTTCTGTAATACTCAACTCCACTCTTCATGTACAGATCTCTCCTAAAAACACCATTTAGATGTGGAGCGATCCGCCACGTCGCCCTGAAACCGTCTGCTTCTGTGATTCAGAAATACCAGGAGCAACTTGAAAAAAAAGCCAGAGCGTTGGGTGTCGGAAGTGTGGATGAACTCAAGGAAAAACTCAAAGACGAAATCAAAGAAAAGAAAAAGGAGTTCAATGCCATGGATCCACTCAAAACCCTCGAGGAATACGAGCAAAAACAGGCGCAAACGGCCCAAAACGGCGCCAACAACGGCGAAGTCAGAAAGCCTATCGACAAGAAAACCCCCACGGCTCCCTACAAAACGCTCGGCTCGTTTGTGGACGTCGACAAGGTCAAGATCTTGCCGCCAAAAGAATTAGAATTCGTGTGGAGGGCCCGTTTCCAGACCACGGAAAGAGCACTCCATGCGACCGTTGGAGCGAAGCAGTTTGCGACTTTATTTGCCAATGCTTTCAGAAACCCCAGCTTTGTGTTGCCTCTTCCTAGAGGAGACGACGGCTATGAGATGCACTTCGTGCAATGGGCTTTTGTAGGCCCGGACACAACACACTGTATGTTGACCACTCTAGCCGAGTACCAACTCCACAAGGAATACGCAAAACCACACACCACTCTTATGTTTCACCAGGAATTGATTGAAGAATCCGAGCTTGTGTTGATGAACGGACAGGTGGAGTCGGACGTCAGTTTGACGTTGGACGAGGCCCAGCTTTTGGTGCTCAATGTGCAGAGGTTCTATGGTGGGTTGACTGAGTCCGAGGGAAGCAAGAGGAAGGTAGAGTTATTGAGAGACTTCACCTCTGGAAATCCCAATTTCAATATGGAGAAGTTGATCGAAGAGGCTGCATCTTTTGATTGAGGACAAGGAACCAGAGCTCGGATACTCGTCTCCAATGCTGACTGGAATCTGAAGTTCCCTGAGGCTGACATGTATATAGGAGGACTTACGAACTAAGGAGCGTTGAGTTTCCACATAGAATATAGCCTTGAAGATCAGTTTGCCCTTTCTGAAAAAAACAATATCCCTATCCGACCTTAAATTCAGTATGCCCTATCCGACCTTCAGAACGCCCTATCAGTCCTAAATTCGCCCCATCCGACCTCAAATTCAGAATGCCCTATCCGAAATTCAATTCGGTATGCCCTATCCGAAATTCATGATGTCATCCAAAAGAGAATTGGACTTGGCTGCCTTCTTCGGAGCGGCCTTCTTCGGTGCTTTCGTAACTCTTTTAGCCGGAGCTTTCTTTTCTGCAACCTTCTTGGGTGCCCGTTTCGCAGGAGCTCTTTTCGTTGGTTTGATCACCTCAGGCTCGCTGTCGTCAGAATCGTAAACTTCAACGCTTTTAGTAGTACTTTGCGGTTTCTCGTCGTCAGAAAGCACACGCTTGCTCTTCGCGGTCTCGGGTAGCGTCACTTCAAGAACGCCATCCCCAATTGGAGCCCTCTTCGTGTCCAACCTCAACTTGTTCAAGAGCTGGCGAAACGAGCGTTTCACACTGACATCGTCCCCCATGTGGAACTCCTCCTCGTCGATGTTCACATCTAACAACAGCTGCGAGGCCTTCTCAATGGCCTGCTCGACATAGTCGTTGAAGATCTGCTTGTCGTCCTGCTCGATGAACTTTTTTGTTACGTCGTACATTCCGTCTTCGGGAATCAAGTACAAACTGGACTCGCCCAAGAACTGCTTAAGAAGGTGCTGGATCGACACCTTCAGCGAGGCATCTGCTTCGATATGCGTCTCGCTGGCCCTCTGCGGCTCGTTCTTGGCCTTTTTTCTGTGGTACAACAAAATGTCGTTGACGTTGGCAATCCGGCCCACGAACTTGTTGGAAAACCGCCGCGAGTTCTCGATCTCGTAGTCACCCGTGTGGTCTACTCGGAGCCGCACCAACGGAAGAGGCATCTCGTCGTCGTTGGCTTGCAGATAAACCTTCCTGGCCTCCTCTATCATTTCCTCCACCTGGTCCACAAGAAACGCCAGGATGTCTGCCTTGGACGCCGGCCCCTCCACGAAATTCTCGTTCTGGAGGGAAATGCTGCGCATCACAAATGGCCGCACCGTCTGCAACACCACTGGCTGGAGCGAGTACTGCTTGTCTTTGATGTCCATGATGAACACGTGCTTGGAGGCTGTTTCGCCTTCACTAAGGGACGTGGCAACCGAGGATCCGGGCTGCAACGTGTCAAAACCGGTCGTGGGGTTGAACTGGGGAAACGCGATGCACTCGTGCTCGTGGCCCCAGAGCACAAAGTCCAAAAAATTCGGCAAAAAGTCCTCGGGCACGTACGACGTCATGGTGTGTCTCGCGTGGTTCTGATGGATGCACAAGACATTGAAGAAGTCGTCGGAGTGCGTTGGTTTCTGGAACGTGACGTCGCCATTTCTCATAATTCGCTGGAGCCGTTCGTCGCGCATGTTGTTGATGCCGTAGAGGGCCAATTTGGTTGTTCCCTTCTGGAACACCAACGGCGTGACAGTGATCTTGTCTGCCTCGGGAATCTGGCCGAAATAATTCACCAAACCCGTCGCAGCCATAACGTCCAAAGGCAGGAGCATTCCTTCGCCTGTGGCGTCGTCGTGGTTGCCCGAGATGGCAAAAACAGGCACCGACACGTTAAGGTTCGGGTCCTCGTAGTTGACGGTGTCTGCGCCCGAATGGAGAGCTAAAGATGGATCGCTTAAAAGTTCCAATTCACAGGGCCGGTCGCCCAAGCAGTTGAGCCGGAGACTCTGCACAACGTGGTACAACAGTTTCTTCGACGGTTTCGTCACGTGGAAGAGGTCGCCACCTTGCACGATCAAGTCCACGTCGTGTTGTTTGGCCAAAAGTGTGATTTCTTGGAACGTTTTCCACGAGTCATCGCCTCGAACGGGGTCGTTTTCGAGGTATCCCACGTGGTTGTCGGTGGTGAGAAGAACACGAATAGTGTCAGGGCCCGTGGGTAGGGCGTCCACGGGGGGCATTGGATGGTGAAGAAGTTATGTGGTTCGGTGAAAATCTGCGAGAAATGTGAAAAAAAAGGGCAGTTGGGTCAATTGGACTGGGTCGTTCGAAAAACGTGCTTTGCAGCGTGTCAGTGGGCTGTTTGT
>JAJMSL010000032.1:0-136536 GCA_030558395.1 Danielia reshetovae | reverse complement strand
GAGGTGGTTATTGTCCAGGTTCCTACTCCAACCGTTACAACCACGTCCACGTGGACAGGAACTTTTACCAGAACTACTACAACTATTTCTGACGGTACGGTGGTTCTCCTTCTCGAAGTTCCTGGTGCAGTGACATCTACTGAGTCGAGCTCTTCGAGTTTTTCTCAGGAAACCTCCACCACTGAATCGGGTTCATCGGTTGAATCGAGTTCTCTCACTGAGTCTAGTTTTTCAGTTGAATCGAGTTCTCCAATTGACTTGAGTTCATCAGTGGTATCAAGTATATCAGTGGAATCAAGTTCTTTCGCTGAGAGTAGTTCTTCTGCGGAGTCAAGTTCTTCTTCTGACTCGGCTTCTTCTTCTGACTCCACTTCCGTTGAGTCAAGCTCTACTGAGTCCAGCTCATACGCTGAATCCAGCACTATAGAGTCGACCTCTTCTTCTCAACATTCATCCACTGACTGGAGCTCATCATTTGAGTCCAGCCCTTCGACTGAATCAAGTTCTTCCACGGAATCGAGCTCCTCTACTGACTCAAAGACTTCGCAACTGGGCACTGAGTCAAGTTCATCTTCTCTAGAGAGTTATTCTGCTGAATCAGACTCGTTCACTGAGTCAAGCTCATTTACTGAATCCAGTTCTTCGTTGGTGTCTAGTTCTTCAAGTGATTCAAGCACTTCCAATGAATCTAGCTCTTCCACAGAGTCCAGCTCTAGCTCTATCGTTGAGTCAAGTTCTTCCGCTGATTACAGCTCTTCCACTGAATTCAGCTCATCGGCTACGTCTGGCTCTTCGTCTGACTCTAGCTCTTCCTTGGATTTAAGCTCCTCCGCTGAACTCAGTTCTTTTTCTGTGTCGATTTCTTCTGCTGAATCCAGTGCTTCTGCTTTGTCAACTTCTTTTGTTCAAGAAAACTCTTCCATTGACACCAACTCTTCTGCTGGTTCGAGCTCTTCTAGAAGTCCTTCTCCGGAAACCTCCACCTCTGAATTAAGTTCTTCAGTTGAGTCGAGTTCTTCAGTTGCATCCAGTTCTTCAGCTGAATCGAGTGCATCAGCTGAATCAAGTTCTTCAATTTACTTGAGTTCATCAGTTGAATCGAGTTCATTGGTGGAATCAAGTTCAGCAGTGGATTCAAGTACATCGGTGGAATCAAGTTCTTTCGCCGAAAATAGTTCTTCTGCAGAGTCGAGTTCTTCTTCTGACTATTCTTCTTCGTCTGACTTTCCTTCTGCTTCTGACTCCCCCTCATCCGCTGGTTCCACTTCTTCCGCAGGGTCCAGCACTACCGAGTCGACCTCTTCTGCTCAAGAGAACTCTTCCACTTCCAACTCTTCTGCTGAGACAAGCTCTACTACTGAGTCGAATTATTCAGCCGAATCCAGTTTTTCTTCTCAAAACAGTTCGTCCGCTGAGTCAAGTTCTACCTCTGAGTCAAGTTCAACCACGGAGTCCACCTCTTCTTCTCAGAATAGTACAGAGTCAAGCTCCACTAACCCTAGTTCTCCTCAAGGCAACTCATCTACAGAATCCTCATCCGTTGAACTGTTGACCAGTTCTGATCCATTTACAACTACTGAACCTTCATCTTCTGAGTCATCAGCAACCGAGGCTTTGTCGTCTTTTGTGTCCTCTGAACAGTCTAGTTCCGTTCTGGAAGAAAGCCTACTGAGTAATATTCTTATTTGCAGAAGGGATGACACTGATTGCACTTACTCGGCAATTGAAACCATTTCATCAACTGAATTAGTTGATTCCAGCTCCACATCAAGTGCTTTGCATTCCTCAATTGTTGGTGTCAGCTCAGGTGGCTGGAACTCATCATACGTCAGTCCTTCCAATACCATAGATCACCCACCATCGGCAACGTTTTCTGTTGTTGATCATGCTACCTCTCTACTGTCTCCATCAATTAAAGGGTCTGCTGCTTTCTCTATGGTGGAGTCCAGTTCTAAAACCATTTCCTCTGGTTCTGGAAACTCTTTTACTGGCCAGACTATTTATGGGGTGGTTACCGTCACAACTGACGTTGCCGGGTCTATTTACACCACTGTGTGCCCAGTGACTGATTGTACTGAATGTTCGAAGTACACCACCACTTATACGACTAGCAACGAATCTCTTGTCGTTGTTGGGACTGATTCTTCCAGTAATGTGAATTATACCACCTCTATCGAGAGTGTTGCTGGAACGATGTCTGACAAAGATCCTGCTTATGGCCGTACTTCAAAAGCAGGAACTGCTGATGTAACTGAAGCCGCAAGTGGGGCTAAATCTAGATCTGGAGTTTCTTCATCTTCTTCGACTTTTCAAAGTGCTGGTTCTGTCGCTGCAATTTCGCTGACCTTCGGTGGTGAAGCATTCACATTCCGGCTGTCTAAGCTCGTGTGGTTCGTTTCACTTGGCCTTTTCTTTGCCTGATTCCGTGAACAGCTGTTTCACTTGGCTTTTTCATTGGTTCATCAAAAATTGGGCTAATTTTATAACTTCGGTTTTATGGTATATTTGTTTTCACAAGGACGCCTTTCGTAAATACCGTTTGGTTCGGATACGACTATTGTTTAACGTCGTAGGTTTGTTTGACAGACTTCCAAAGCTAGGGAAGATGCCGGTCCTGTCCACTATGGCACGCCGTTAAACAATTCATGGTTAGCAAATGCGGATTTCATATGAAAGAATCCATTGAGCAATGCAAACTATTGATTCTAGTAATTTTTTGTTGTATTTTCCCCGAAATTCAATTGTCCCTCCATTCTGCACGAAATGAGAGTGGAAGTGTTCAAAGTCAACCACCTAACCTTTCCCCTGAAGTGTACTCTTCGTAGGAAAATGATGCTCAGTAGTGAGAGCCAAAGCGGGCACTTTGTGAAGACACTTCTGCGTACACGTTCTTGCTTAGGATGTATAAAGTGTATGTAATTTATTTTCTGGTTATACAACTATTGCTGCAACATATGCAAAGTTTATTCCGGCATTTGCAAAGAAGAAGCCAAATGTTTCCTGTTCTTAACAGAGCCAGTTGGGGCTAATTCAAGCATACACTTACCACAAGGACTCAATTCCCTCCAGAAATCAGACCTGGCTGTGAGAAATAAGGAGCTGGCTAAAAGTAAGATAGACATGACAATTTTTTTTTTCAACGATCATTGTATAATTAGGAAAACTAAAAAGAAAAAACCAATGACTACAAGATACGTCCAAAACACCAACGTTTATAGAAATAGTGCAGATAAATACTCTTTATTTTTGTGGACTTCTCATTTTGCACCCAATACCCTAACGAGGAACTGTTCACCGTTTCAGATAAGCGCAAAATTTAAAGTTGAAACCTCCTCAGTTCGATTCTCTCTGGGTGGCGAAGGGGGCTGGCCTGATTCTTTTTGTGGCCATGGCCATTTGGTGCCTATGTCCTAGTTGGGTGCGGTCTGGACTGACACAAATTCTGAAAGTTAAATTTGGAGCTACATGGGTTCGAGTCTAGCGGCACTGACTTCTAGATAGAGCTGTATGATAAAGACGACAGTGTAGGTTATTTTGGCCCTTTTCGAAACTTTGACTTCGAAAACGTAATTTGCAAGGAAACGCCAAAGGCCCACGAAAAATTCCCGAGTCGAGCCGAACCAAGTCTAAATGAAGAGCGGCTATCAATACCGGAATCAAGACTTCGGGTGGGGTTTGTACTTGTAGCTTGCTCTCATTACTGTACCATTCTCAATCAGAACAAGTTGGCTGAAAGGATGCCCCGCAGGGATGAAGTAGATGCTTTGTTGAAATAACTGATTGAATTCGCCGCAACTATTAATTGCTTATCGTATTCGAGTAGGGTTTCTCAGTGCCGAGCCACATAGGACCACCATTTCCACCACCAAAGGCGAACGGGTTTAATACCATGACCCGAGAGAAGTAGCACCGGCTTTTTACTGGAAATAACAGCTTCAATTCTTTACTAGTAGAAAAAATACGAGGAAGAGATTCAGGGTTCTGGTTGTATCAAGGGCAAGGCTGAGAAATCTGAAATTGAGCCCATGTCAGTAACACCTCAAACGAAAGCAGTAAGAGCAGTAAGATCCTCCAATTTACCCCGGTTTGATTCAACTGAAAATTTTTCTTTAGAAAATGTCGTAGCATTACTAGATAAATATGAATCCACTCAGCTGCCTGGCAACCATGTATAAATCTCACGTGACACATGCTGGAATAAGCCCAATATCAACCACTGTCAATAACCGATGCCCAATCAAGAATGTCAATCAGAATCTCATCAGAATCTTCCCCGATTTCATCCTCATCTAACACCTTTCTCTGTCCCACACTTTTCCAAGTCCACTAACAATCATCACGTGCGATCTGGCACCCAGCCGTACACTTCATCTTTCCAATCAACAAAAAAACATTAAACAATTCACAAACAACACAATCGTCACATCGTCACATCATCACAATCAACATCTCATCACAATCGTCACAATCACAAAACATCCCCTTCCCAATCTACTTCCAACTTCTCATCTAGACGACCTGCACACAACCGTATCTAACACCATCAAACTCTCAAATCATTATCAACCACCATGAGTATGTACGGGTCTGAAGATCCGTTTGAAAACGGCTGGGCCTCGGCAAACAACAACAACCAGTTCTCTGCAGCACCCTATGGATCTACATCCACCTACCTCACGTCTCTGCAATTGCTCCAGACAACTCCAGAATCGGACATTTCTGGAAAGGCTCCCGAGAGCTACCGGGCTATTTTCGACAAATTGCCCACCCTTTCGTCCGTGAACGAGCTCGAGCTGCTTGTTTTCGCGCCGTTGGTGGAAAATAGCTACTTTTCCCTGCACCAGGTGTCCAGAATTATCGACACTTTGTACGACCACAACTTGTTGCCTGCTTCGACGGAGAAGAATTTCTTCCAGATTTTGGGATTGGTGGCTCTTGAATTGGACGTGGCCGGCTCAGGGGACTTTGTGACGCTCCAGTTTCGCCTCAATTCGAGCCTTCCTCCGCTTCCTCCACCTGTAGTCACTTTGCTCTTGTCCGAGAAGCCGGAAAAGACGCCGGAAATCGACCCCTTGACGATTTTGGCCACCACAGAAGAAAATGCGGCCGAATGGACCGGGCCAGACGCCATGTTGGCCGACCACTCTGCTCTTTCGATCGATCCGGACGCAACCATGCCGCAAAGCATTCACGTGAACGATTTCCCGTACATCAGCAAGTACGTAGCGGAAATCCGCGAGAAATTCAAGCCGTTGGTCGGAAAAGGCGACCTGATCAGGATAAAAGAGGTGCCGGAAAAGGAAGGGTTGGTGTTCAAGCACACCAACTACGCCGTCACGCACGACCTCTTCTTGGGCATGAACGGCCCCAGCGGCACGAAGAAAGTCGTGCGGCGGTACTCGGACTTTGTTTGGCTTCTTGAGTTTTTGCTCAAAAAGTACCCGTTCCGGGTCATTCCAGGGTTGCCCCCCAAGAAATTTACGGGTATGTAACATCTTTTTGGTGCCTTTGGGCGTATACTAACAGGGCTAGTAGGAGCGTCCCCAGACTCCCAGTTTTTGCAGCGAAGAAGAAGAGGGTTGCACCGGTTCTTGAACCAGATCGTCAAGCATCCTGTGTTGAAGCAGGAACCCATTGTGGTGACCTTTTTGAGCGTGCCCACGGACTTGACGTCGTGGCGTAAACAGGCTCGTGTAGACTACTCGTTGGAGTTCAAGGGCCAGAAAATCCTGACCGAGTTCATCAACCTGATCTGGCCCTCGGTGGGCGCGCAGTTCTTGGGCAATTGGAAGAGTGCGGAGGCCAACATTGCCCACCTCATCGACACGTGGACGAAAATGGTCATGTTGGTGGAGCGATACGAGAAGAGACAGCAGCAGATAGCATTCGACAACTCCAAGTTTGTGGAGATGATCAACAAGTTCACCGACCTCAACGACGTCATCTACCCGCACAAGCACCCGGAGAACAACATCATCTGCACGTTGAACAAGGACGACACCAACTCCATCAACGACTCGTTGGGTAACATCTCGGCATTTTTCAACAAGTCGTCCACCGTGTTGGTTGACGAGAGCTACATCATCAACACCACCATCCTCGAGAAATTCAAGAACTTCTTGGACTACTTGTACTCGCTCCAGGAGTTGTTCGACCGGTCCAAGAAGCTTTCGGTCAACACGATTCCGCAGCTCCAGCAAAAGGTGCAGGAGAGCGAGAAGAGGTACGAGCAGCTCAGCAAGGACGATGCCGACATCAAGGGCAGCGAGCTCGTGCGGCTCAGGCAGGCCATCATTAACGACAAGCAAGAAATGTTCCAGCAGCTCAACAAGGACTGGCTCATCAAAAGCTGCTGTTTCGACGAGTTTGTCATGTTCCAGGAAACACAGTATCTTGTTTCGGAGGCGTGGACAGACTGGTGTCGGGGTCGGTACAAGTTCCAGGACAAGTTCACTGCGCTCTACGACAGTTTGAACAACGAGGTGGTTCCGGACATGCCGCTTGGGAATTAAATCGAGGATTGCCTAGGCAGTTGTTGCTGCGATGCATGATAATGGTTTGGCATAGGGAAGACCATGGACGAGGATTTGGACAGCCAAAGTTGGCGATCTTGTCTGGCAATGAACAAGTCGAAGTTGTTCTTGACTTTCTGGCAATGAACAAGTTGAAGTTGTTCTTTCTGTCTGGCATTGAACAAGTAGAAGTTGTTCTTGACTTTCTGGAAATGAACAAGTTGAAGTTGTTCTTTCTGTCTGGCAAGTTCCCGCACCAATTCGGTGTCGTCTATTTCTCCCACTTCTCAACCAACGCATGCTGCTTCGTCTCCAAGCTCTCGTCAAAGTACTGCTTGTCCAATACCTTGGTGATGTTCAATTCTCCCTTGGCCCGGTCAAACTCCGGTGTGCCGTGCAAACGGGCCAAAATTCGCCCAACACGGATCCCAAGCGACGCTCCCGCCGGGTAACCATCGTCAAACCCCTTCTGCAACCCCAGCTCCTGTGCGTGGGTGATTCCATCGAGATACCCTTGGCTTACATGGGCTCTTTTCAAATCTGCATGAGCGGAGACTTCGTCGTCATCGCTGGCCCAGATGTCGTCCTCGTGACCGGGATCGGAATGCTGCACCTCTTGGACCCGAGGGCCCTGGCATTCTCCTGTACAGGGCATGATGGTGGTGAAAGAAGGTGTAATCGAGAAGAGATGATAATGGACTGCAGGAAGGACATCACCAGTTGCCCCACCCGGACTCCATAAAAACCTTCGATGCCCCATTTCTGAAAGTTTGTCGGACTCTGTTGCCACCGACATTTGATTTCCAGTTTGGGTTTTCAGTTTGGATTTCCACGAAGTTGGATGTAGGCCATTGGCTCGTATGTCGTATAGCCAGAGCCAGAACCCATTGAATCATTCCCATCGAATCATTCCCATCGAATTTTCCCATATTGTTCCTTCCACCGGTAACTATCCACCTTACTAATCAACTGCATACTGCTAACCTCCCAGCCCTGCCATCAGGCCCATCGGCCCAATGCCTGTAGCAATCAAGTCACGTGCCACGCTGGCTGTTTGCACGTTGCATTCGCACGCATCCATTTGTGAATTCCACTAGCACATTCACAACACCCTTCTCAACCACGGTTTTTCTTTCCTCTCTGCCACTGCTTTTCCCTTCGAAACACACAAAGGTTCTGGAAACCTTGTGAACACAGGAAAATCGCCATTTGTGTCCTTGAGAACCCCATTTGGACAAGACCCGACCCCATTTGAACAATCACCTTACCCATCCACGAATAAGATGGCGGAAAACCTCATCACCCAGGTTTCTCAGGAGAGCCTTGGAATCGGCCCCATGGCCAACGACAATAGCAACTCCAATATCGACTACAACTCCAGAATACACTTGAACATCCGCGGAAAATCGTTCAACATCACAAGAGACGAGCTCATGAGCTTGCCCGAAAGCATATTGTTGAGCTTGTTCCCCAACGGCGTGTTCTTGGACGTGAGCGGGCTGGTGATCACCAACTTGACCGAAGACGACGTTGTTTTCGTGAAATTCGACCCAGACTGCTTCGAGTACATTTTGCAGGTGTTTGGCGAGGCCCAGCAGGACCTCCAGGTGATGCTGGGCCACCTCTCGCCGCAGATTTCCGGCATTAGCAAAATCGACTCTTCTGCGTCGGTTTTGCAAACCAAACCGGCCATTATAGTGTTGCGAGAAGACCTAGATTACTACGTGATTCCCCCGGTAGCCGGGTGCCTGGCTGCGGAAATCCGACACATGAAGCTCGAGGTGGGCCTGCTGATCATGGGCCACAAACTCGTTTTTTCGGGCCTCGGCTACGACCCCGAGTTGCCTCCCACTGTCCCCCAGACGTTGGGCCCTGCGGAACAGCATCTTTTCGATATGTTGTGCACTTCCGGATTCGGCCGGGGCGAGCTGTGGGGCTGTAGGTCCATAGAGCCTTCCAGATGCGTCGTTCTGTCGTTGCTGTTGGTGCGTCTTGTTTCCGCTCAGCCCACTCCTCCGGAGTCGCCTGGATTGGACCCCGTGACGTCCAACGCTTCTGCGCGTTCTCGGTCCAGATCCAGAATTGCCTCTTTTGCCAGCAGTGCCAGCCGTGCGGCCTCCAGGTCCATTTCCAGGGCCCGAAAGAACGACACCGGCCAGACCAAGTTGTTATTGTTCTGGAGGAAGCCGGCCAGAAAGTGTTGGTGGGCCAACCAGGAGGTTTCCGTGCCCACGAAGGGCCTGGGCCTCGAGAGATTGGGCGAGGAGATCAAAGTCAATGTGCACGTGAGACGAGTGTGGACGTTGGAGTTGTCTGTTGTTGGCGTGCAGTAGGTATGCCGCAGCGTTTGTACTAATACTAGTGTTTTATCAGGTGGGGCACGGTGACTCCTCATGGTGTGTTTTGTACTCGAGATCGAGAAAGTTCTGTGGGAGAGGTAATTGAAAGAGAGACAGGAACTCCCAAAACTGACAGCTTGGGACAGTTTGTGACAGCTTGGATCAGGCAGTTCAATGTGGAAGCCTCCTTTCTCTTCGATTTCTGTTTCTGTTGCTATGTGGAACCACAAATACAAAGTCTGAGATTCGACGGCAGGAAGTTACGCAGACATGAAGATTCATTTCTTGGGATGAATTGTTCGCAGTCTAGACAAATTTTGCAGCCAATGAGTAGCCCGTTCAAGTTGAGAACCGCATTTTACACAATATTTATGGCCCACAGGGCTTAATGTTAGCCACAAGTTCAAGCCGATTTCCACGCTGATCAGTCTTTCGTTATTAAGCCTATCTTAGGTAGACTCGACAATGTATGAACTTTCCTCCTTTTCGTCCCTGTATCGAGTATACTTAAATTCGCAAGGCCGAATTCAACACCCAATGGAAAGTGAATTGAGGAGCACCCTTCCGTTTGTCCAAGGTGCAAGAGCAAATAATAGCTATTGTGGAATCATTCAGCAAGCAAGCTCTAAAAGGTATCAACTTTTTACTAGTGCCGATTTTGACAGAGATGGTCTCTATTGAGCCTGAAACTTCTTTCAGTCAACTTAACAATCCCTACTTTTGGTGCGATTTCTGGGTAAAGTTTGCCAGTCACCGGGAAAATAATTACATGCGCCGTACGGCCTAGCCCACCCAACCTTAAATTTGTACATAATCCCCGAATCCGCCACTTTCGCAACCAAAAGATTTACTACTCTTCTCTTTTTCTCTTCTCTTTCTCTTCTCTTCTCTTTATCTGTTCCCTCCTCGCTTTTCTCCTTTCTCTTTCCTCTCTTTTCCTCCTCTCGTTCCTCCGCGCTCCAACATCAATTCTCATTCGCGAAAATCTACGCGTTCTCAAAATACTACTCTTCATGCTGACCTACGACCAGGAAAGACTCGACCACACCCCGTGGGTCGAGAAGTACAGACCCAAAAAACTCGACGACGTGGCGTCACAGGACCACGCCGTCAAAGTGCTCAAAAAATCCCTCGAGCTGGCCAACTTGCCCCACATGCTCTTCTACGGGCCGCCAGGAACGGGAAAAACTTCAACGGTCTTGGCACTCGCCAAACAATTGTACGGACCCCGCTTGTACAAGCTGAGGGTGCTCGAACTCAACGCCTCCGACGAAAGAGGCATCTCCATCGTGAGACAGAAAATCAAAAACTTTGCCAGACTCACGGTGTCCAACCCCACGCCCGAGGACTTGCGTGACTACCCGTGTCCTCCGTACAAAATCATTGTGTTGGACGAGGCCGACTCCATGACCAACGATGCCCAGTCGGCGTTAAGAAGAACCATGGAAAACTACTCGGGCGTGACCCGATTCTGCTTGATCTGCAACTACATCACGCGGATCATCGACCCGTTGGCGCTGCGGTGCCTGAAGTTCCGTTTCCGCCTGCTCAACAACGACAATGCCTTGCAGAGATTGCGATTTGTCATGGAACACGAAAAGGTCAAGTTGAAGCTGGAGGCCGTGCTCACGGAGATTCTCAATGTCTCGGGCGGAGACTTGCGGAAGGCCATCACGTATTTGCAGTCCGCCGCACGGTTGTCTGCTTCTTTGCAGGACGAGGACGTTTCCGAGTCCAGAATCCGGGAAATCGCAGGTGTGGTGGATGAGCAGCTCATTGAGGAGATCGTGGGTGCCATCCGGAGCAAAGACACGCGCAAAATCGCAGGCCAGGTCCAAGAAATCGTGCTCCAGGGCTGGAGTGCGCAGCAGGTGGCTGACCAGCTACACGACAAATTTGTACTTGACGACGCACTTCTGTCTTTGGAGAAGAACTCGGTAGCACGGGTCTTGTTCGAGTCCGACAAGAGGTTGAACAACGGAACCGACGAACACATCCAGCTTTTGAACTTACTGTTGCAGCTCGCCGGCGCTCTAGCGTGAGCTGGCTGGAATCTACACTCAATGGACCAAGCCTATATATTAACTACCCAGCGGGCTCACTAGATCTTGTAGACTGCGTCCTCTTCTTCTTTTCCCTTCTTCGAGCTGGGGCCACTCCATTCTCCCTCTGTCGCGTTCTCTCCATCTCCATCTCTCCATTCCTCTCTCTCGTCTTTCCTCTTTCCTATCTTCTCCCCACCTCTTTCTCCATTACTGACTTTCATTGAACACAGCTCTCTGTGTGTCCCTCTCACCTCCTCTCTGTGCTCCTCTCACCTCCTCTCTGTGCTCCTCTCACCTCCTCTCTGTGCTCCTCTCACCTCCTCGGTCCAAGCTCACTTCTGTTGTTGCTGCTGCGGTTGCTGTTGCGGTTGCTGCTGCGGTTGCTGTTGCGGTTGCTGCTGCGGTTGTTGGCGAAGGTGTGGTGGAAGGTGCTGTGGTGGAATCATACCTTGCATTCCTGGAGGAAACCCAAAATATCCAGGAGGCGGAAATTGGCCCTGCATCATGCCTTGGCCTTGCATTGGAGGTCCCTGACCCAGACCTTGCATTGGAGGTCCCTGGCCCGGCAGTCCTTGCATTTGAGGCCCCAGAGATCCTTGGCCTACGTTCTGGCCCTGCTGTTTATTTGGCATCCGCACTCCGGGTCCTTGCATTCCAGGGGGCATCATGCCTGGTGGAAACATCCCTGGTGGTGGGCCCTGGTAGGGAAAATACTGTGATCCTTGCAATCCTGGGGGACCCGACGATGCTGACTTCGGGGTGCCAGGTCCACTTTGTGGTCCGGAGAGCCAAGGTGGAGGACCCTGGCCTTGTCCAGAGCGCTGACCTGGATGAACTTGGCTTGGGCTTTGGTTTTGGTATTGGGGACCCAAGCCTGGGCGGTTTTGCTGTCCCTCGGTGTTGTGGCGTGGGAGATCGAGCCCATGTGCAGCTTCAGGAGCTCCTTCTGTCTTGTTCAACAAGGAAAGGAAAAAGGAATCGTTTGCTGCTGGTGGAGCATCCAATCCAGGAGGAAGATGTCCTGGTGGTCCTTGCTGGTGTCCTGGTGGCCCCGGTGGGAATACTGTTGGTCTTTGTTGAAGTCCTGTTGGTCCCTGCGGAGAATAACCAAACTTCTGCGGGATTTGTGGGGGCATTTGCTGCTGTCTTGGGGGTCTTGGCTGGGCTTCTTGTGTTGGACGCTCTCTCATTGGTGGAGCCTCATTCAACCCAAAGAAACGCAGTCCCAGAGCCTCGCCACTCTTATTAGGTCCCGGTGGAGGGCCTGGGCCCAATCCGGGAGGTGGAGGTGCACGTTTCGAGTCTTCTGGGCCGGGCCCTCCGAAAAACGACGAGAATCTCGAGCTTTTGGCTTCTGGGGTCGCCTTGAGAGTGTTTGGAGACGATTCTGGGACATCTCGTGGGTTGACAAAGGAAAAGAAACTGTCAACGTCGTTTCCGCGTGGGGTTTCAATTTCAGGCTCCACATCTTCGCCATATTTACGGCGTTCTTCTTGCCTCATGTGCTGCTTCCAGCGCTCAAATTGTTCGACGGTCTGGCCCATGTTCATATTGAGCTCGTCGTTCCTTTGCGGGGTGTCCCATTCGGGAGTTTCTTCTTGGTCGCCTTCACCCAAAAGTTGGGCGATTTTGTCTGGAGACATGGTATCAAGTTCGGTACTCTTGGCAAATCCAGCAGGCTTCCTTTCCCACGTGGGAGCAGTGGCTGAAGCACGGCGGTTGCCCTTCAGTTTGACACCATAGCTACTTTTATCTTTCTCCTGGGCCGCCCTAATTTTTCCAGGCTTAAATGTCCAAAATTCATTGTTGGGAAGGACAGAGGTGTCAAACAGAGCCACTTCCAGCGTCGCCCGCAACGAGAGAAGAGTTTCGAGCGAGTAAACTCTGGAAGAATCGGTTTTTTTTGGAATGTAATCCAGAAACGACGAGCGGCGCGAAGGCGCCGCCTGAGACTTGGAATTTTCCAATTCCGGGGTCAGTTCTCTGGCCGCATTGGCCATGGCGGAATCTAGCAACTTGGAAAGAGCCGAGCCTGGTTCCAAAGATCCAGATCCCGAACTAGCCGTGTAGTAGGCAGATCCCGACGACAGTTTGGAACTATCATTTTGCGAGGATGTCGAGAGGATTGCCGAATCGATGATCGCGGGGTCACTGTCAATAGGATTGTTGGCCATTCTGTGTGAACTATTCTTCTGGATCTTTCAAAAATGAGTCAATTGGCGACTTTTTGAAAAGTGGTTCTGGAGTCGACGACGGCAGCGAAGAATGTTTTAGACGGCGTGATGCAAAAAATGCGCAGTTGGCGTGGAACAGGTGTAGGTGTGGTACGAGAGTTAGAAGGGAGTGGATGAATTGGATGAAGTCGAAGGCGTGTGCACACCAAATTTGAGTGGCTATTAGCTGCAAAAGAGAGATAATGTGGAGGGGGATTTGGGCGTATTTATATGCTTCTGGTTGTCATTTCTTTTTCTCTCTGGTGTTGTTGTTTTTTTAACTTGATTTCTGTGCTTTCTATTTCCGAATTCTTGTAATAGAGCAAAGCTTTGAAGAGTTTTCTGTTTATTACGATTGTTGTTGAATAAATATTGATGAATAATTATTCTTTCGGATTTTTGTTGCTTTAAGACATCTGTGAAATTCAAATTCTTTCTACCGGTTACAGGAATTTCTGTGTTCTTTCTTCTATTGCTTGGAAAATGGGTGCAAAACAGTGTTAAGGAATGAATGCGAGTTTGTCAAGAATGTTTCGAGTTTGCCCAAAAAAAACCCATTTTGCGGAAACTTTCGAAGAAAGAAGTCGTCTCACTTGTCAAACCGACTTTCGGATTTCTTTGAATTCCGTTGCTGCCACCATAGCCCCAACAAATCGATTCATCTTGTTCGAACTTGGACACCCACTTATGACACATTATGGTCTTTCTTACTAACCTCCTCCAATACATGAGCACACTTTGAACCGAACCTCCACAATGTTGACTCCCAGATTGTATCTTGATTTATGTCACCAGGTTATGGTTCCAGGAATGTATCGTGTTTTTTGCACCCAATCTACGAGTCAACATTGAGGGAGCCAACACACAGCTTGCGCAGCTCCAAAAGTGTGGCCACTGCAGAAACATATGGAGATCACTATTCTGGGAATTGCGGTGCAAGAATCGTTATAGGAGACAGTGAAAGTATTGATGAACTTGTTGGCTGCAGTCTACTTCGACTTACAATGTCTGTGGTGAAGATAAGTCTGTAGTGACTCAAAACGTGTTTGGGTGGACTATCTGAGGTCTTGAGAACATTTTCTTTGTATTTTACGGCAGCGCGGTACCAGTAGCTGAGAAAAAGTCAATCGCTGAATTTCCTTCAAAAGCTGTTTCAGAGTCCTTTTCTTGAATCTACAGAACCAATGCAAAATGGATTGGTTCACTCAGTCTTCTTTTTCTTTATAAGGCATACCTTCCGTTTGGACTCAATTCTCCTCATTGTTGGATTGCCCAATTTACCGTGGGATTTCTACAAGAGAGAATTCTCAGTAAGGTTCCAATGAAGGAACCAGTGACCCTCACGGCGACCCTCTCTTCACAGTTTCTCTAAAGTCGGTTAAAGGTGGTAGTCGAAGATAAAAATAGACCCATCCAGAGCCCAGAATACTGAAGACATTTTTTTTTCCGCTGGCGGGAGCAGGTTGAGTCGAACGTGCGGGTTGAACTGATTCAGGACTCTTTTTTCCCTTCAGCTCTTGGGATCAAGCAAAAGTCAACCACAGGGTAAGTGGCTTTGCGAATGGTGTCTAAGAATGAATCGACAAACAAGAAGCGTGTTTGGAATAGAATGGAACCACATGTTATGCCATTGAGACTACAATTATCATGGTAAGGGTCACAAGGTTCTGCTTAATTATCTCTGCAGGTGACATCTGGTACTGTGCATGGACTATCTATTCTCAGCTTGCGACTGGTACCTCTGCTTGCTAACCATGATATTGGTTAAATAATTCCTCTTACTCCTTCCTCGGGCTTAGTCAGTCCTGGCTATGGAGTTTCCATATGTTCACTCTCCAGGCAGCTAAAACTGGCAGAATGACTACTTTCTTTCCAGTGCAGGAGTAACAGATGTTCTCTCTTCATAGTTCGAATTCAAATTCAGGTCGGGCTGAACTGGAAGCTTTGTTTCACCAGCAGCGGAAGCTCTGCTCTAGCCGATTGGGGTTTTATCAAAAACCTCCTAGACTCGTCATGGCAAGAGGATTAGTCCAAGATATTGATTGGAGACAGGTTGGACGGAATTGGAGAATGTTCACTAGAAGTGCGTCTTGCTCTCATATCAACCCTCATCTTCTGGATTTTTCCCCGACCTTTATGCACCATGAGAAATCGAGATGCATCAACAATGCATTTTCGCACCCAAACTACAACATCCAAAAACAAACTTTACTGAAAAACAAACGGTTCTAAAAAAGAAAACGACCAGCATTTAAAAAAACGTTCTTACGTTAGGCTTCAACACAAGACCAGCATTTAAGCGGAAATAATGTTCGAGTCCGTGGAGTACGAAGCCTGAGCAAGTCCAACGGTACCGTCCGAGATGTCAAAGTACACATAGGCACTTCTCAAGAAAGTGTCTCCCAAAATGAACAGTTCGCCGGCGGAGAATCCCAACAAACACTTGTTGCCTTCAGCAAAGATGGCATCGGCATAGGAAACCTTGATGGTGTTCTGGCCAAAGTCAAACGTGAAGTACTTGTCGGTGGGCTGGTCGCAGCTGACGTACCTGAGGACGAATCCGTTGTCTTGTGTTACCTTGGTCGAAGGGATGATCATGTCCAAGTAATCCAAGACAGATTCTGGAACATTGGTCAAAGTGGTACCGGAGTCCAAGTAATAGTCAGCGTTCAAGGTGATCACCTTTCCGTCGATATTGATAGTGTTCAACTTGACACCCAACCCGGAAGTTTTCGACAATGGGTACGTGGTCAACGTCCCGGAGTACTTGGCAGTGTCAATTCCTCCAAAGAGGATCGTACCCTTTCCAGAGGCTTTGGAACCCAAAAACAACGAGTAAGAGGCCTTTGGAATGATCCCGGCGTTCTTCAACGCCCATGGCAAGGAGTCGTATTCGGGATCGGACCCACTAACAGACTCTTGGTTTCTGTCGGCAACGCCAAACACTCCCTTCTCTCCAACCTCTCCATTTGGGTCCGTTGGAACCTCGGCAAACTGGAAGGTGTCGAGCAAACTGGCTCCAGACAGGAACGACAAGCTGTCGGTGACGTACTCTCCACTGTACCCACTCAAGTCTTCGTACTGAATGGAGAATTTCTCGTCGAGGTCCTGGAAAGTTGTCGACTGAGAGTCGTCGTAGGTGTTTGGGGCCCCGTTACTAGAACTATGAACCCAGAGATCAGAGGACCCGGTGTCAAGTTGGACCAGGACAGGCTGCTGGTTGGAACCAAGATAAATCGTGAGTATGTACTCAACATTAGCATAGTTCGTAATGGAAACAGGAACCAGTCTCTTGTGCTCACCTTCATCCCGGCTCACCAAGGTAGTGATGTTTTTCGGGGTCCTGACCACGTCGAAGTCAAGAGAAAGCGGAGCTGGAGCTCCTCTCTTGACTGGTCCGCTTTGAGGAATAGTCAAGGCATTGACAAGAGAGAAGGCGAGAGTGAAGAGGGTAAGAATTGGAAGCATCTTTGGTTTGGCTCACCAACAACGGTGGAATCCCCGGTTATATAGCCGGTTTCTGTTTCAAGTTCTCCTATTTCATTTGCACCGACTCTCCAATTTCATTTGCACCATGGCCACGCACGGCATTTGTTGCGTTCTGTGGTTGTTATCGGTTCTGTTGTTGTCGGTTGTTTCCCAATTCGGCTGACTAGCCTCAATTTCGCAACCGGAGCTACTCCGGATATGTGATCGCGGACGCATCTTTCGCGAATTACGCACATGCCAAGCCCGCGAAGTGCGTTGATGCGTTTTTACGGCTTGGTGACAGCATTTCGAAGAGTTGGCATCTTTCTTCAAACTTCTCAAATTCTGCCACCGTGGGCTCGTGAGGTTACAGCCACCGTCGGTTCCCGGGAATTCTGAACCCAGATATCCGGTGCCATATCATATTGCGCGAAGAACAGGGCTCGCGATGAGATAAGAGAACAATTCAAAGCGCAACGTGCTTTTCGTGGCCCTTTCGACATCGCTTGTCGAGAATCTTGACATCGCACATGCCGGATGGTGTGGCTAATGTGGCTCGTGTGGTTCCTGAGAAGAATCTCTCTGTACTTGAACTTTTCCGAGATCGCTACACTTGGCAATTGTGGATACTGCAATTCATCCCAAGGATCTCAAGGGCTAAAGGTCTAAAAATAGCCCGCCTATCACATGAATTCCGTGCACCGCAACCAACTCAGGTACCGGCCACTATGCGGCTTTAAAATTATCTCCTAGATCCAACCGGAAATAGCAGCTGGGACCGAAGAACAATAGGCTTCAAATTCTTGTTCATGTGTTTTCTGGTGGTGTTGGTGGAGTCGTTGTGGAACGCTGGGTCTAACAGACTTCGCATCGATTAGCAGGCGTTATTTTTTTTCAAGTTTGAAATACGCCGTCCTTCCAATTCATGCCGACAATCGGAGTTCCTGTGTGACTGACCGAGACATTTAATCGATTTGGGTGGCTTACTGGTGCAAGACGTGTTCGCACTACCATGTTCGTTAATAACCTGCTATTCCGAATCTATAGTATAATGCACCAGAAATAAATCACACGCTCAACGATTGTTCAAAAAGGGAAAGTTCAATTTCTTGATTTCCCGACACATCACAAACCAGTCGATCTCCCTCAACGTCACCAAGTCACCGCTCCCGTCCTTCTGTTTCGTCCGCTCCTGCTCCTCCCACTTGAACAACTCGTACATAAACCGCAAATTAGGCTGGATCACAATGTTGAGTCGCCGAACACGTACGTACAAGTACGCTTTGGGCAAGTTGATGCCCAATCTTCTCATCACCTCCGCAATCACCACCGTGGCCGATCTCGACACGCCAACTCGGCAGTGCACGAGGATCTTGGTGTCGCCTTTCGTCTGACGGTATTCTTCGTCGATGTGCGCCAAAACACTGGGCAAAGATTTGGTGAGCTCGTCTATTCCATCGTCCTGTAGGTTGTTGACCTTCATCACCGTTTCAACGGTGCATCTAGAGTTATTTCTGTTGAAGCTCGTGGGCTTGGGCGAGATGCTGTACATCTCGATGTTGCCGTTTTCAAGCTCGTCCACAATTATGTCGTTGTTGTGCTGGAACTTGTGCCCGTTGAGCCAATCGAGCTCTTCGCCCACGGAAATCACTTTCTTGATTCCAAGTTTGGACAAGAGAGTGAGGTTGTTGGCGTGTTTGAGCGAACCCAAGTATAAGTACGGGAGTATTCTCGAGGGAAAAGAGCCCTCGACGTCTTCCACCCAGTTGCGGTCAAGATACGACGACGTGTCGTTGAGTTCGTCGTCTTCGTCCGAATCCGACGAGTCCGTGTCAGAATCATTCGCAATATATCCGAGCCGGAGCTTGTTGGGAATGGACTTGGCTCCTGTCACGATGGGTGCTCTGTTTGGAGTGAGGAGGACGTCGTTGATTTCGAGGCTTGATGTTTTTTCCAATTCGGACCATTTGATGGTGTCCCCCAAGACCTTGGGGCTGAATCTGCGCAACAACGTCTCCAACTTCCGCAAGATTAACACGTCGCTGTTGAAGATGTAGAACGGACGCCCGTAGTCCAAATGCAATTTGATCATGGCCTCGTCCAAGGGAAGGTTCTCTGCATACATGAGGTAGCAGAACACCAATAGAGACAGCTCGGTGTAGCCATCGGAGCAGTATATCAACGAGGCCAAACTTCCCGGTGCCACAGACGAAGAATAGAGGTAAAGCAACTTGCACGTGTTGACAATGCTCATCAAGCTTTCCTGCTTGCAATCGCCGATTCCAATGGAGCCCGACGACGGGAAATCCAACTGGTGGATGTCGTCTATTTCGGACGCCTTCCGCGAGCAAAGTGTGTAGGTGAACAACATCTCGGCAAGCGTGGCCGAATCAGGAAACTGTGCGTCGTTATGGCAATGGATGAACAACTTCCAGCTGGCTCTTGGCGGCGGGAGAATCGACGCAATATTGGGGCCCCGCATGTGGGGGTATTCCTTGGTGAGCGTGGAGTTCTGGGGGCTGCAGAACAAGTTCCGCGAGTCTTTCAACGGCACAATCTCCACCTCCAAATCGTTCTCTTTCTTCTGCTGCGCTCGCCAGTAGTACAACATGATTTCGTGGTCCCAGATGTTGCCCAGCCACACGTTCAGGTGCAACTGGGTCGCAGCAGACATCTTGGTTGTTTCCACCTTCTCCTTCACCTGGTAGTCGGCGTCCCACACGGAAAACGTGTCTGGCTCGAGAACGCTCAAGCTGTTCAAGAGAATCTGGGTCTTTTTGCCCGAGTCCAACGCCTGCGCCATCGCGAGGTTGCTTCGCGTTGTGAAAACGTCGTCGTAGTCCTGGTCCTGCTCGTCGTGGAGGTGGTTCTTCAACACAAACACATTGTACAGCGCCTGGTCCTCGTGGGCCTCGCTCATTTGCGCAAGCCGGAGGAGTCTGCCCAAACTGGCACACGTGCACTTGCCCGCAGCGTGCCCCTCCTCGGAGCAGTACACCACGAAGTCGGAGCACTTGGCCAGCTTGGACACCTGGATGTGGAAGTTTCGGAGAGAAACGCCTCGGTCTGGGTCGAGGTTCAAAAACACAGGAATGTGCCCCGTGGCAAAGCAGTCGCTGGCGACCAACTCGGAAAGCTCGTCGATGGTGCCCATCGAGTACTTGTGCGGGGGAAACGCACAGAACACCGAGTTTTTCACGAGCGAAACAACCTCGGCCCGCGAGTACTCGATTTTCTGAAGAATCTCGTCCATGGTGACGGTGTTACGGAGCACGCGCGGCGACGAGCACTGCGGGCTGCTCTCTATGCACATGATGAAGCGAGCACTCTGTGGCTTGGGGATTTCCATGTCGAAGTCGATGTTGGCCGGGATTCCCTTGGAGTTCTGGTCGAGCTGCTGGAACACGAAAAACGACCGCTGCGTGAAGTTGTCCTGGTGCAACCCGTGGAGCCACGGAAACATGTGGCTCGTGGAAGGTAGGGGTTTGTTGAAGTACCACCGGAAGACCGCAGAGAGCTGCGGCACCGAGATGGAGCGCACGTCAAAATTCTGCGCCGACGGGAACGTTTCCTGGCCCAAATGCTTCTTGTAGAACGACGCCGCGGAGTCGAGAGGGGAGGCCAGTTCCCCGAGAGAGTAGTCGTAGAGTTTTTCAAGAACCGAGTCGCACGACGAGAGCGACGACGACACGTTGAGTTTTTTCGTCTTGGCCAGGATCCGAACGCACACCTCGCACTCGTCGGGCGTCTGTTGTTCCTCGCAGATTTCGGTGGTGTTGAAGCTGTGGAAACGGGCACGGAACCGGTCCCTTTCGTAGAGCATGTCGTTGGAGGTGGACGAGGAGCGTTTGGCCTTGGAATTGGCCGTTTCGTGCGTCATTTGCGAGCAGTCGTGGTGGATTTTCGAGCACTGGTGGATTTTCGACTCGTGGATTTTCGACTCGTGGATTTTCTCCAGATTGGGGTCGAAGTCATGGCGTCCCAAAAGGTCAAGGGAGCCTTCCAGCGAAACGGAAATCAACGACTCGTTGGTGAAGGACACGACCCGTGGGATGTGGCAGTCGCTTGTGTGGCCCGAAGGAGGGCTGGCCGGACTGGGAGGTACAGACAATGTGGAATGTTCTGTGGAGGTCATGGAAAACCGTGGGAAAAGAAATTAAAACAAGGAAGCCAGGGGTGTGGTCATATTCTTCCTAAGAGCAGCGGTTCACTTGCAAAGGGAACGGCAATGGGAACAATTTCAGGTGAAGATAAGATAAGGTCTGAGGGAAAGAAAGGTGTGATAAGCTGGGTCACGTGACGTGATTTTGGTATGGGCAGCACCGGGGCGGCGCCGCTGGGGGTACAGGGAGTGGTTGAGCCAGTGGAAAGGCTCCGGCCAATTTTCTGCTCTCCACCCAATTTTCTGCTCTCCTGTTTCTGGTGTGTTCTTCTTGTTCTGCAGCCTTTCGTCACGTGGACAGCTGAGCAAAAATCAAGGCTGCTTTTCGGGCACGTGCGTCAGCTATACGTCACGTGCGCTGCAGCTCACCAAAGTCAAGTTTCCAACTACGACACCTCACCATGGCCGACGACACCGCAGACGTTCTAGGCCAGCTCAACCAGGCGCGTGAGCTTGCGTTCTCTCTGCGCGACGTCTTCCCGCAGGTCGTGAAACAAATTTTGAATTTGGTCAACAACCCAGACATCAAAATCCAGCGATGGTGCTCGATGTTTTTGAAGAAAGCCTTCTCCGCCGGCGACGAGCACGTGCTGGCCGGGGTCAGGATCGACTTGGCCATTGACTCGCTCGCCAGCATGCGCAGCCTCGCCAATGTGCCCGATTTGGAAGTTTTCAAAAACTCCATAGACACCAGTATTGTGATCTTTAAGCTTGTGTTCCGGTACGTGGCGGAGAACGACGGAAGCAGTGGCATCTGGGCACGGCTAAACGAGCTCAAGGCCGACTTGGTGGCCAAGTTCGAGACGCAGTTCCCGTTTGAGCTGTCGTTCGACAAGGAACACGATTCTTTCCGGAACATCGACGCAAAGTTGGAATTGTTGAAGTTCGTCATGACCGTCGTCGACTACCAGCTGCGCTCAGTGTCCAGCAAGTACTACTCGTTGGCACGGGTCAACCCCAACCACAGTCTCATCAAAACCGGCCCAATGGAAAATGAGGCCAATGTTTTGGTGGACATGGTGCTCCGCGTGCTCCAGAGCGAGACGATGGTGGTGCCACTCGCCACGGCCACGCTCAACCACTTGTCCGTTCTCGTGCGGCGAAAACGCCAGTTTGTAGACCGCATTTTGCCCGTTTTGGACGCCTTCGACTCCACCAAGAAGCTCCAGTCCAACTTCGAGTCGCTCGAGACGTTCAAGTTGGCCCGTAAATACGTGGACAGAACGTTGCGTGTGTTGCTTGCGTACATGAGCAAATGCCAGTTGGTTCCGCCCAAGTACCAGGGTGCCGTCAACCGAAAGCTCGAAACTCTCACCGCGAGAGGCGACGACATTCGCAAAAAGAATATCTTGTTGCCGGCGGCCGAGGACGCGAGCGTGCGCAAACGCAAGTTCGAAGGGTTCGAGAACCCGACGCGGAAGCTCAACTCCGTGGACTACAAGAACTTGTACTGCTTGACGGAAATCAACAACGACCTCAACAGCTTCGACTTGTCCACGCTTCCGCAGAACATTTTGGTTTCCATGGCGCTCGCGGCGTTGAACCGGGCCGATCCCAGAAAACTCGCCAAGGCTTTGGAAATCATCAGTGCCCGGTACGTCGACGCCGTCCAGGACTTGGCCCCCGCGAAAATCAAGGCGGAAAACGACGAAGACGACGAGGATGACGACGACAACGTGGGCGAAAACTACAACCCCGAAACCACCTACACGTTGCCTCCACCCAAGCTGTTGTCGTTCCAGGAAAAAAAGGAGCACGTGGGGCTCATCGTCAAGAACTTCTTTGAGCTTTCCAGCCGGGGAGCCAGCGCCGAAGAGTTGCCTTGGGGCGACGATGCCGTGAGCCGAGAATTGACGAAAGTCGCAATCAAAACGTGGAAAGCGGACTCGTGGTTGATTTTGCTCACCAGATTGGCCACGAGGGGCATGCACACGGTGGACGGCGAGTCCGCGGACGCCAGCAGCAACGAGCAGCTCAGCGACGTGATCCGCAAGGCCCTTTTCGACTACTTTTTGGCCAACATCCACGAGCGAGTGGATTTGATCATCGAGTGGCTCAACGAAGAGTGGTACAGCGAGAAGGTGGTGAACGAAGAGAAATTGCATGAAGAGGTGAGTGAGAAATGGTACAAGAAGTACGAGGAGGATGCGGGCGTGACGAATGTGGAACAAGAAATCGCCAACGAGGTGGAAAACGCCGACATCCCGACCCCACGATACGTCCGGTGGGGCCAGCAGGTGTTGGATGCCATGATTCCGTTTTTGGAGCCCACCGACAGAAAGATCTTTCTCCGCATGTTGAGCGACTTGCCGTACCTCAATCGGGAGATGATCGGCGGCATCAAGTCGTTGTGTGCCGATCCCGCACGGTCGAAGCTCGGGTTCCTCTCGCTTCAGTTTTTGATTATGTACCGGCCGCCGGTGAAGGACGTATGTCTCGATGTGTTGCGAGAATTGACCAATGGGGACCAGGAGGATTTGAAGGAGGAAGCGCAGAAGTTGTTGGCCAAGTACGAGCAGTGATACAAAGATACAGCAGATGAGAAGTGAACAGATGAGAAGTGAACAGATGAGAAGTGAACAGATGAGAAGTTGACGAACAGATGAGAAGTGAACAGATGAGAAGTTGACGAACAGATGAGAAGTTGAACGAACAGATGAGAATCAGCTGTGAAAAGAGGTCAGACGAGCAGATAAGTTGCCAAGACGATTCGGGCAAGCAAAGCCAAAGCCAAAAGCCAAAGTCTATTTTTAGAGGGCATGCTTCTCCACCTCACGGTCACTATACTAACACGATAAGTGGTGAAACGATGGCACCTGACAGATATGAAGTGTGCCTTGTGAAGAGTGTGCCTTGTGTCGCGGAACGGTTTCATTTTCGAGCGCGCATTCTTTTGCATAAATAGACACGAATAGATCTGCGTCTGAAACCATCACTTTTCGTTTGACGTCGCACTCCCAACTGTCATCTTTTCCAAAACACTTCCCTTCCCTTCCATTCCCAACTGTTCATCCTTTCCAGAACACTTCCACTTCACTTCCACTTCCACTTCCCTTTCCCTTTCCCTCCTTCAGAATTTCCAGAATTCCTGATCTTCTGATCTTCTCTCCTCCACAATCCAGCCATGGCCTTCGACACCGAAAAGCAGCTAAAAGAGGTCGACTCGTCCACGTTCGACATCGTCCAGGTCGAAACCTTCCACAACACCCGTTTTAGCACCGTGTTCTGGTTCCTCTGGCTCTGGATTCTATTGTTCCTCCAGACGACCATTTTAGCCATGGACTGCTACACCTGCATCAACATCTTGGCCTTCCACAAGTGGTCCAGCTCGGAGTACCAGCCGTACCAGTACCATGTGGCCAAGTGGATTTTCACCGGGTGCATTTTGTTCAGATTCGTGCTCATCGCATACCAGGTGGCTTGGGGAATCCACACCTACCGCACCAGAAACATCGCCTTGGCGTACTTGAACAACGTGGCCAAGCTCATGTACCTGATCCGCTCGTACGACTACCACTGTCTTTTTAATGAAATCGAACCAACAGGCTCCTTCCAGTGGTCAAGTTTTTTCGTGTACCGGGAGCTCGACAATGCCCTCGAGGTGCTCGTGGCAGACTTGCCCCGCCAGGTGATCAACGTGATGACCATCGTGTTCTACGCCACCGGGGGGCTGTGGCACACGAATGTATTGACCAACATCGAGAAAATTGCCACCACCAACTTGCGGCTTGCAGTGATCTTGTCGTTCATGTTGGTTTCGGCGTGCATTTTCTTGTTTTTCTTCTTCAGCTTCGTCTTGGGCATGGTGCTTTACATTCCCATCCGAGTCAAGGTCTCCCATCGGGGCTTCAAGCTGTTGAAGCTGTACTGCTACAAGGCAGTCAACGACCAAGTACGTGCTCTTGTTTCCAGACACCACAAACCAAGGGCCCAGATCTTGAACGAGGGCCTTATGGACCTTCTGGAGTTGCAGGCCAACTCGTTGCTCTCGGGGTCGACGCTAGACTTTGGAGATAATTACAGAAAACTCAGCCACTACGAAAGCTCCATCCGGCTTGCAGATCTCGGTGCTGGCACGGTGGAGGCGGACCTTAAAAGGCCTTTCAGGGCTCACACTGCGTCGAGCTTGAGAGAGAATCCGTTTGCTGACAATCTCTCCAGTCATCCGTTCTTGACTTCGACAGAGAGCTTGTCACAGGTGAATCCCGTCAATCCGTTCGCTGCACCCCGCAAGCGTCCCTCGGATCTTTTCGAGCAGCCTTCTTCGATAAGAGATGGCCTGAGAAATGCATCTGTTGGGCTGGCAAAGTCCGTTCTGGCCTCTGTCAGAAAGGACTCATTCGGCCTGACAAGCCACTCTGTGGGAGACACCTCTACTGTTCTGGCCACAAATACATTCGATCTGGGCTACCATTCTGACCCTCCACCGGTAACTCCTTTGCTAGTGCAGCACCAGACGGTCGATCCTTTCAGTGATGATGAAAGTGAGCACAGTGGAGACCCGTACAATGCTCCGTACCCAGTGCGGGGAGACGGTGATGATGCGAGTGAACACAGTGGAGCTCCCTACCCAGTCCGGGGAGTGTCCATGTATGGACCAAATTGATGCATGTTGACAGAACTGAATAACATTTTCGTCTGTTTATCGTTATTTTTATTAATTCATATCATTTATATCTTTTTCTTGAGCCATGTGCTTGAATCTGCTTTCGTTATCCCTTTTCAACTTGCCGTCCTCGTCAATTAATGTAAACTCCAGTTCCTTGAATAGGGTTGGTCAACTACTTAAGTGCCTGGAATTTGTTGGCGATGTTCATCAAAATACCAACATGTTGGTTCAGCATTTCTTCTTGCACCAAGGCAAGGAGATTTATCCTTTTCAACTGTTGCATTTATGAAGCAGGTTGCTTGGAACACTACACACCGAGACACTGACTACAGTGGAACTGAAAGATTTGTCTTGTGGCTCACTTCGACTGACGGATCCACTTTTCATTTCACTCTACATCTCTCTTAAATGTCATTTCTTGTACTATTTACATGCCGTAGGACTGGCCCTGGTTCTCTCGCCTAATTCTTAGCTGCATATTCCTTCTTCAACTTGGCCAACTCCTCGTCGGAAATTGGAGGAATAGGAATGTCCGCAAAGTCATCCTTGCTGAGCATATTCCAGGTGTACATGTAAACTCCCAAAGGAATCGAGGTGACGATGAAGAAACCAGCAAGGTTTTTCCAGAAAAATGGTTTTCTGACCCGGTACAAGGCCGGGGTCATTTGAAATGTTTTGGGGTCCCGGTAACGGTTGTGACCCTTTCTGCGGTGTTAGTTTTGGAAATAGGGTTGAACCTGGGTACATACGGTGCGCCGATAACTGCCATGGTGAATGTTGTAGATATGCTACCAAATACTACATGAGCTCATTTATGGGGTCGTGTGTGTACCGCATTGGGAACTTGTAACGGTGGGCTGGGGTTTGGTTCGTTGGTGGAGTGGTTATGGATATGTATTTGGAAGGTTTGTGTGAGTTTGTCTGCTTTCACTGCTTTTGTTTTTTGTTTTTTGTGTTTTTCTTTTTGCAGTTAATGAGCATCGTCAGAGAAACGGTGTGAAGTGCCATTAAAAATAAATAAATTTTGTTACGTTAAGAAAACAAAACTTCACTCTTTGTGTTGTCAATAATCAAAATTGCCGATTGGCTCTGAACTTTTCGGCATTCTTGAAGCGACCTCTCTAGTTCACAAGTCAATTCAATATGTCCCCAGCAAACAGAATTCCAGACATTCTAAATCTACTCTCTCCTGATCCTCGTCTATTCCAAACACTCTCCTGATACTCGTCTATTACACTCTCCTCATACTCGTCTATTACACTCTCCTAAACTCGTCTATTCCACTTCTCTATGCTAATAATGGTTCAACCTCCACAACGTTATTCTGCCAACATCGTTTGCAATAGCCAACATCTGTCCGTTTGGAGAAAACTCAGCCGTCGTCACACGCCCCAAAGGCGTTCCACTCGTCGGCCAGTTGGCAAACACAGTGCCCAGGGGCATGTGCACCAACTTCAACGAGTCCTTTTTCTGCTTGGACGAAACACACAAAATCTGTCCATCCGGAGCAAACACAAGGTCACTGATCTGTGTCACGAGGTTGTCCACGGCGCGGAAAGGCGTAGTGCTCTTGGTGGTACGGTCGTAGAGGTTCACCACTCCGCTTTTGGTTCCGATGGCCAACCAACGGTCTCCTGGGCCACCCAATGCGATTTTTGTCACGGTGACGGCGCCCACGTCGGTCCAACGGCGGAGAATCTTGGTGCTCTCCGCGTTCACGGAAAACTCCCACATGTCTCCGGCGTGGTTGGCCACTATGAGGACCTTTTCGTCCCTGGTGAATGCAAAATCGGCCACATATCCGTCCACCTTAAACCCGCGAGTGAACTGGCCCGTGGTGCCGCTCACGAGATTGACCCAGCCGGACGAGCCCAAAAGGGCAATGTGTGTTCCCTTTGGAGAAATCTTAAAGTACTCGAACGACCGCTGGAACTCGTCCTGGCCGTACATTCTCAGGATCTTCTCCATTTCGCCCGAGGCCAAGTCCCACCGGTTCATGTATCTTCTTCTTCCGGCCGCGTACACGAGACTGGTGCCTGCAGCGAACAGACAGCTCAGAATGGGCACGTCTCGGAAATGCACCAGCGAAACGAACTTATTGGTTTTTCCGTCGATGTGGAACACTCGGAGCGTGCGGTCAAAGCCTCCAGTGAGCAAAAGCGGATGCAGCGGGTGGAAAGCCATGCTCTGGATGCTTCCGTGTGCTCTTCTGACAAAATTGGCGTCCTTGAGACGCAGAATCTCGATTCTGGTTGGAGGAAGCAATTTCGTCTTTGTTTTCACGTATTTGTGCGTCAGCGAGAGAATGGCCGCAAGTCCGGCGAGGTTGGCCCCCACGGCCGCATCTTCCTCATCTTCCTCGTTGTTTTCCACCGGTTGCGAGCTCCAGTTGTCGGCCCATTTTGGTCTGGGGTATATTTTCTCGAATTGTGCTCTGAGACGTGCGGTGTAGGCGGACCCGGAGAGCACCAGCTCGTCCTGCGTCTGCCTCAATTTTTTCATTCTCGTGGAGAGCACGGTGACGGAGTTTTTGTCGTCATCGCTGTCGATCCATGCTGATTCTTCCTCGTCAATTTCCATAGAATCTGCGTTTGGAGCATGCACCACAGAGCTGTCGCCGCCGTCGTCGATGAAGAAAAGATCTTCTTCGGGCTCGGTATCGCTTTCGCCGGAAAAACCAGTGAAATCATCTAGTTCTTCATCGGAATAGTCGTAAAGATTCTCGATTTTCCGCAAGTTGGCTTCGAACCCGGCACCGTCTCCGAAAACAAGCGCCTCAAGAGCCAACTCTTCCTCGTCCTTGGCAGGAGCTGTGCGATCTGTCATTTTTTGTGGTTTAAATGGAGTAGTTTTTGAAATTTTGGTGAGATGAGATGACACCCGTACACCGACTGCACAAGGCAGACCCAATACAGATTCAGCCAGAATCGATTTGACCATTGGACGATTCAGTCAGATCTTCAAAGTTTTCATCCTCCCCATGCTGTACATCTTCTATTTACATTACTTCTTCAACTCGCCCAAGAAAGTCACGTAGTACTTCTTGAAGTTTTTTGCATCTAACTCCACCAACTTGGTTCCAAAGTCGGCTGCAATGCTCTGAGCCAACCCCATATTGGTCAAGTAGTTCACCAAGAACTTCACAAACTCCTGCTGGCTCAGACGTGCCTGGTAGAACTTCAACAACTGCGAGAGTTCCTGCGCAATGTTGCGCATCTGAGCATCCTTCAAGTCAAACGTGGCTTCCTTGAACGGCAACTCAAAACACAACTTGACAGTGTTTTCCATCAAGTACTCGTCTATACCCTCGATTGGTGCTAGCGTGGTGCTGAACTTGTCGTTGGCGTCGTTAATTTTTCCGTTGTTGCACCCAATGATCGTGATGACATTGCCAAGCTGCGTGATGGCCAGCTTGGTCGTAGAAGGGTCGCCTGTCACATCACACGCGTACTCAACAATAGACGACAAAACAAGAGGAAATGTTGGCTTGTTGGTTTCGGTCAACAATAACGAGAACTGGTTGTTCAACACAAGGTTGCTGATGAAACTGAGGTACGATTTCTTCAACGAGTACTTGTCTAGCACCATGTGCGGGTAGTCTTTGTCCTCCACCAGGAGGAGGTCGTAGATTTTGCGGATCATGGGCGTCAACAAGTCGTTCAACAACTGGAACACATTGTCGTTGTTCTTGAACATGTGCACCATCTGCCCTACAAAACCCAAAAAGTCTCCAAGCTCATTCATCTTCAAGTTTGGCGAAGCCAAGATCAAAGAGATCAACTTGCTCAAGTGCGAGCTACTTTGCAAGTCCAAAATGGGCATGAATCGGGAAAAGGCAAACCGCGAAGCCTCTCTCACGCTCTCAAACTTGTTGAGGTTTTCCAAAGTGATTAGAACCACCTGTGCGGCGTTGCCGATTTTGGAGACCATGGCCGCGTCGTTCTTGAGCGAGCCAGATTTTCCAGGCGACTGCGTATCAAGTCCCTTGACAATCGTTCCTACTGCCATTAGCAGACAGTGGGCTTGCAATGGCACAAGAGGATTGACCTCCTTGTCATTGCGAGAAATGCATGTTTCCAAGCTACTGAAAAGAGGCTGGAAGAGAATATCGACAGACTTGGCGGCCGTGGAAGATGAGCCGTTCAAGGCCACCAACATTCCAAGCGATTCGAACAAGTACAACTGGCTGCTGAAGTTCCCGTTCTCAATCAAGTCGTCGTCTTCGTCTCGGGTGGGCAACTCAGCCTTGATCACAAGCAACGGCTGGAATTTCATCAACAAGTTCTCCAAGAAGAAGTCGTTCAATTTGGGTTTCGTCGCGCTCAAGAAGCGGAAAAAGAGATACCACGTGCGCAACCGCACGCTCTCCACGCCGTTGAAGAGACCGTAGTCCGAGAAAATCTCGATAATCTTGCAGATCAACTCATCCAAGTTCGTGTTGGTGGTGTTTGTGAAGTTCTTGGTGCTGAAATGCCGGATGATCAACTCGAAGAAACCCAACTGGTTCTTCGGGTGGGTGATCAAGTCGAAGTTATTGATGATCTTGATCAAGAAGTCCTGCACGGCCTGGTACGGCTTGGACGACGAGATCTCGTTTTTGGGCACGTTGATCAAATTGTTCTTCAACGAGTCGGCAAAGTTGCTCAACTCGTACAAGCCCAACTCCACCGAGATCCAGCTGGAGTCCAAGTCCGACGACTGGTTGCCGAAGATCGAGCTTTCTATAATGGCGGGCACTATCTCGAGGTATAGCTGCGGGCTCAAAATGGCGATGGTGTCGTGGAAGGTCTTCAATTTCTGGCGCACGTCGGCGAACTGCTCGTCGATCTCCAAGCCGTCGTCCTCCTCGTCGTACTTCATCTTGAAAATGACCTTTCTGAGGAGCGTGGACAACAATTCGCCCAGGCACAATGCAGGCATCTTCTTGCCGAGGAGGAGGTACGCCTGGATGAAGGAAAACACCTGCTGCGAGACGTCGTCGTACTCGTGGCCCAAAAACTCCAACACGATGGGCCACAACTTGAGATACTGCACGTTGATGTCCTGGACGAGCGAGGCGTCGTTGTCCAAGACGATGTTCAACTCCAAGCCGATCTGGTTGGCGAGCCGTGCCAAGTTTTCGATGAACTCCAAGTTGTCGTTTTTCAACGAGCTGATGATCGACGTCAAGTCCAACATGTTGATCAACTGCAACTTGTTGGCCGGTTTCATTTTCTTGGAGATAATCTCGATGAGCGTGAGGCACGCCTGGTTCTGCAACGCCGGCTGCTTCAAAAACCCGTAGATGATGCTCATGAAGCCGTCCTGGAGGAAGAAGCCGATCTCCATCCAGTCGATGTAGTAGCCCACGACTTTCAACGCATTGTCCAACAAAACTGGATCTTTGACGTTGGTCAAGATATTTTTCCAGCTGTCTACGAGCTGGGGCATGTCACGTTCGCGGATGAGGTCCTTCAACACCGAGTTGCGGTCGTGTGCCTCTTTCGGCCGCGAGATGAGCTTGTCCCCCACCTCAAAATGGATGGAGATCATGATCCGCAAGTAGTAGTCGATGCTCAAGAGGTTGGACGCGCTGATGAGCACCAACAAGTTTTTCAAGAACGCCGTGTTGATTTGCGGGTACACGGAGCAGAACAAGCGCCCGAACAAGTCGCTCAATTTGTTTCTCAAGTAGATTTCGTCGTTGAGGTCGGAGGCGATGCTGTCGTTCAAGTACTTGAACAAGTGCGTGTTCAAGGCAAATAACTGGTCGGAACCCAACCGGTCGGTGTTCTCGTCGATCACCTGGAAGATGAAAAACTTGAGCCCGTCGTTCAAGGTGTTGCCCTTGGCTGACGACTCAAGAAGAATATTAATGCAAGTTTTGTAGCCCTGTTCGGTGGCCTTGATGTCGTTGATGAACTGGAAAGCCTGGTTTTTTAGGCCAGCGTCCGCAGTGCCGCTAAGTGCAATCTCCACAGCTTGCTGGATTTGCTGATCCATCTACAAATGGTGTGAGAAGATTTCGAGCCACAAACCAGATTCGAAGATTCGGTTGAAAGGAAAGATACAGATGCACTCGTCTCGATGCAAAGCCAATGGCGGGGGAGACTCAGGCGGGTGTATAGAAAAAATGACTGACAAAATTTTGGTGAGTTTTTCACAGTGACGTGGTCACGTGACCTTTGGGAAGAGGTGCTTTTGGGCAAGGGAAGAGGAGATCTTCGGTGGGGATGAAGAACTGACCGAGTGAGGCGCAAGGAGATTATATCTGCCGCCATTCTATCGCCGGTTGACCTTTGATAGGACCACTTTGAAAGTCACGTGATGAAAACAGAGGGTCCATCTGTTGATAGTTGTCACGTGATGCGATTCAGAGTGACGGTTTGAGATCGGGTTTCTTCTGTGGGTTTGAATTGATCTTCACCAGTAGTTTTCTGAAATTGGCCCATTGGATGTCAAGGGGACTCCCCGATCTTTTGGGGAAGTCTCACACTCCAATTCTCACCAAGAGAGTCGTCATTTCTGTATTCACTGGACATGCTGCTTTGATTTGACCTTGGGCGCCATCCGGAGACCCACTTCACTAACGAGGTCATTCAGTAATTGCTACCCGGCCACGTGAGGCAGCCAACTGCTCCTTGTGTGGTGAAATATTCCATTGTCTTCACTCCAACAGTCAGATCGCAGATAGTGCGAATTCACCATACAAAGAGCTACCTTCAGAGAAACTGTTTAGAGCACATTGGAATTGGTGAATTACTACTTCCTGTCGTCATATTGCACGTTACATCCAGTTGCAACAGATTCAAAACACAGAACAAGAAGGTGAACATGGAACGGATGCAATTCACGTCACGTGATTATACAAATAGTGCATGAGCGGCCCAAATTAACCTGGAATTCCACGAAACGTTCTAGGAATGTACAGAAAACATATCTCTACAGGTTCGGACTACAAAGTGCAGGTGAAAGATCTGAATCTCCTGGGGACAGGGATCTGGCAATCCTAGTGTACGGGTGTTCCCAAAGCATAAAGTATGTCAGTGATGAACCCCCAGAATCGTTGTCTTGTGCAGAATAATAATTGAATTGAACGAGAGAGATGTGCATCAAGTGATTTTCAAAGGGAGGGACCCTGAATAACCATGTGAAAGAACAAACACAGTGAAATTCGAAATCAAAATAGCTGCATGTTGAAAATCCTGAAATCGAAATCGGACCCTGAAATCCCGAATTTCGATTGCCTTTTCTTCACTGCGTCATCCAAAGCGGGCGGCTAATGCCAGGTCATGTCAACGCCTTAATGACATAAAAATGTCGAAGATCTGCATGCGCGCGGGGGATGAGACAAATCTCAAAGATTGTGGCAAAAGCGCACCCCTAACCAAAAAAACCCACCTAACATATCCACACCTTCTGGGCTTTTTCCAGGCTATTAGCCAGGACAACCATAGCATATACCGCATATTCCACTTCGGCATCTTCTGGCCCTCGATAGGAAGGACAGCCACTTCTCACAAATGCAAAGCATGATTTAGGGCGGAGACAACTCCCCATTTCATGTGGACAAACTTTTGAGGCGAAGAATGATTTTCCTCAAAAGCCACGATCCAATACTGCATAATGTCCGATTGCCCCCCCAGAAATTTCAGATGCAGGAGGTGTTTTCTCTGTTAGAATTTGTAGACATCTTAGGCTGTATCTGAAACCAGACAATGCACCGCAAACAACAAGCCAAGTCACTGCTTCACAATTGGACCTACGGGGATGCACGAGTGGCGATCCCAAAATATAAGGAATGCTGCAATGCACAACGACGTGGGTGTGCATATACATGTTTCAAACGATCGACACAAGTGTGCAGGGGTTCAGCGCTTCGAAAACGTCGCATGCACGCTGCAGACCACGCAGGGCGGCCAGGAAATCAGGACTTGCGGCGGGCATGTTTCTTCTGCAGCGGACATGCAGCGGGCATGTTCAGTGGAAAAATTTCACCGCTTCACGGCAGTTGGATCGCACATCCCCGAGAGCCTAGGAAAGTCTCAGCGCATAGGCTGCACTAATAAGCAAATGTTGCAAGTGTCTGCAGCTTTGGCAAACTTTTGGAACCGGTGACGGGGAGATGTGAGGGAGAATGTCGCGACTCTGCGTCGGAATCGCTGTCCGCTTTTCCCATGCAAACCCGTTCTGCAAGGGATCAGAGGATCGATGTGCGGGTTGTCACTGGGCGCAAGCGGGCTACTCAGCGAGATGGACGCACAAGCAGCACGCGTTACATATACGCAGCTGCATGGCGCGCCCCTGACGAAGGAGGGAGGGGGTATACCGAGACAAGGCTAGTGACCGTCTTGTGACCGTCTTGTGGCCCTCAAGTTAAGAATCAAATCGGACCTCAATTCATGTATCTTGTTTAAGGCGAGGAGATTTTTTTGGGCCAAGTGCAAATGTGCGACAGTACGAGCTGCACGTCGAACTGCAAAGGCCGAAAATTGCTTTTTCATTCGTCGAAAAGAGCTGTCGTTTCTGCAGTGAGTTGGAGAGGAAGACACCCAGTGACGATGCAGTTATAGATTGGAAAACTTAGGCAGTTGTAGTTTTGTCACAGAACGGTCTGGGCTTGCTACGTCATCTTGAACATTAAGTCTACGAGTCCAAACCTTAACAAAAAAGGTACGAGTTTCCTCGTACAGGAATGTCAATACGAGCTGTGGACGCTGATTTATAGTTTAAGATTCATTCACAAATTTGTCGCACCACTCTTACGTGTAATGATATGCTGGAGACGCAAGCCACGCTGAGGGAACGCCGTAACATTGGGGTAATGCGAAGTTCAGATTATCGATTTAGTCACAACTTCTCCTAGAATTCGGCAGTACTGGTCTACAAATTTCAAAACTTAGGTTCAAAAAAAGTAATACATTCTACCCAGAAGAGGTTCGCCTCACTGGCCAACACTTGACGTTCCAACTGGAAGGCAGATACTAGTCGAAATCAAAATCAAAATCAAATCAAAATCAAAGTCATTTTTCCCGAATACGTACTCTCTACGCAACGAATTTCGCTTGCTCCTAAACTCTTAGAGGTTCCTGCGGGAGTTCGTTGTTGCAATTCGTAGAGTTCGCAGTAAGGCCAGATCGTGGGATTTGAATGACTATGTAGGGATCCGAAGATGCGAAGCATGGAATGATTCGAAACTGGAGTAGCCTCAATAGTATTCTTCACCGGCTGAATTTCTCGAGTTTCGATTGTGGTAACACCGTTATTGTTAATGACCTGGATTTGTATTCGAAAAGGCCAACTGGTGGCGCAATTCCTTATTATTATGAAGAACCAATAATTCGACTTCTGGCGAGAGGAAATCGCATCCGTGTTCCAATAAAATATGACAAAGTTAGACGAGATTTCCAACCGAAGGGTGCATTTTGAATTGATTTTTTGAATAAAACTGTCAGGGTATTGTTGAGTCGATGAAAATATTGGACAGCAGTTAGAAAGGCCCAATGTTTCCTAAATTACTATACAGAGTCTGGGATAGAAAGGTTGACTCAATGATTCCTGTGAATTGCCTGAGGTTGTTTCCTGCTTATCTTTAATCAAGGTGTTAGCTGCTGACAGCTTCCTGGCGTTAATAGGTGCAAATGGCGTTGCTTACAAAGCCAGTATTATTCAAATACATGATAACTTCAGCTGATATGATTGATGCATAAATCAGTGTTCAGTGGCTGCCTTTCTCGTTTTTGCAATTGTTGAAGGAATGACTGTTAGGGTGCTGGATTTGACACCATGGATGTGCGAAGTGCTAGAATCTTCGTTAATATTGACTAAGGAAAATGCTGTCGCAAGCTCCTAGTACTCTACTATTGAGAACTTACCTTGTTCGAGGCAAGCCTCACCACTCCAACCGCAAGAGGTCCATTCTGTGGAATACCTAATTTTTCGACCCGAACATGCTCTAGCAGTCGCTCGGCTTTACAGACTCATGGAAATACTGTAGGGTATCGTCCTTCAAGCATTCGTATTGGTGCTCATGCAGTATATGGTGCCCAAATGATCGCACTACGTGCAACACTCCTGAGCTGCCTAATCCAAAACAGCATATTTCCTCAATCCCTCTGGAACAGCCTCCCAGAGCTTCTTCTCATGCAACCATTTCTTGGAAAATACACGGGCACTGTACTTGTGCGACGAATCCGCCAAAACAGTTACCACATTGGACCCTTCAGGCAAAGACTCAGCCACGCGCGCAGCTGCAACGACATTCAATGCAGACGTGCCTCCCACATAAAGCCCCTCCTCATCTAAAAGCCGGTACAACATGGCAATCAGCTCCTCGTCCGCCACTTGGATGGCCTCGTCGATCAACCCGAGGTCCGGCCGCAAGTTATCGGTCACGCGACCTTGGCCAATGCCCTCCGTAAACGACAGGCCGCCACGCACAATTTCCGAGCCATTGCTCCGGATGTACGAGTACAACACAGATCCGGGCGGATCGGCCAACACGCAGCGTACCAGACCCATGGTCTTCAAGTAACGCGTAACGCCTGCAAACGTGCCTCCCGTTCCGGTGGAGCATGTCCACGCGTCCACCTTTCCGTTCAACTGCGCCCAGATTTCCGGTCCTGTGGTGTCGATGTGCGCCTGCCTATTGGCGGTGTTGTCGAACTGGTTGGTCCAGACCGCATTTTCAAGAGATTCCGCGTGTCGTTTGGCCTGGTGGTTGTAATTTTGAGGATTGTCGAACGCGACGGCCGGAACCGGGTGCACTTCCGCTCCTAAGAGGCGCAACGTCTCGATCTTCGCCTGCGACTGCGTGTTGGGCATGTATATCACACACTTATACCCACGCAGGCGACACACATGAGCCAACCCAATTCCGGTGTTTCCTGCGGTGCCTTCCACAACGGTACCCCCTGGGAGAATCTGGCCTTTTTTTTCAGCGTCATCCAATATGAATTTGGCCGCACGGTCCTTGATGGATCCTCCCGGGTTCATGTATTCCAATTTGGCGTAAATGTTGCGCCCAACTTCCGCCAGAATCTTGGGAAGTCGGAGAAGCGGAGTGTTGCCTATGGCCTCGGAAAATCCATCGGCTACTAGCGGCACGAAGGGAGGAACGAATTCCAGCGGAGCCGCAGAGATTCTGAGTGTCCGAACGGAGCTGCGAGCTGCTGAACGGAACATGAAGTAGCTGGGTAGAAAATGGCCACAAGTCGCTTTAACGATATTGCACGTGACAGAATAGATCACGTGACAAAAAATGGACAAAAGAGACAGACATGCATAGCGAAAGGGAACGAACCAAAACGCATACCACAAGGGGAATGAGATCGACATGCACCGCAAAGCCGATTCGTGCTCTACCCTGCAACCATTCGCTGTCTTCCGAACAAAGAATCGTGGTGTCTTGAGGACGAGAAAATGGTGTCTTGCGAACTACGAACAAAGGTAACCTGCGAGACTCGACGACCTGCATTATCTCATGGTTCCTGGTTGAAGGAAGTGTTGTCCGAGCAACCGAATGGTCCGTTTCGGAATCCCCATTCCGCTGAGATTTATCATGCACATCCTGTACCACCTGCACAGGGATAAGAGCCCAGGCATATACTGCAATGCATGTGGTCGGAGTTAAGGTTGATAGGTTGCGGAACCCGGACACCCTGCGAAATGCCCTCAAGATTAGGTGCATAATGCTCGCAGGTACGGCGCTGGCGTAATCCAGATAATGGATCGCGATACCGGGAACCAACGTCCCTGGTGAGAAGACTTCGTAGATGGCGTTGACTGAATCTGCGTCGCCACCTAGAGAGAGAATTTCCAATCTCATGCGCAGATGCGGGTCTCTCAACGGTGCCCGACAGCATTCTGCGAGGTAGCTCTACCCGAAATATTGTGGCAGACCCTTGGACCAAATGCAAATTGGTCACATATGCAGCAAGTTTCGACACACTCCTGAGGGCGGCATACAACTCCGCATCGTGGAACTTCATGATATTGAATTCGCTGGCTGGATTGTCGTCAGCGTTGGAGGGAGCAACGCTGACAAAGTTCGGGTTTTCTTTTCTAATGCAAATAGCTTGCTTCCTCACGATTAACTGGACAATTCTGTGCAATAAAGCCGAAAGAAGCCATAAGAAATTTAAGGTTCACCAGAGGTGCGTGATATCTTGAAACAGTCGAGCCCTGCATTGTTGAATTGTGGCATTGCATTCGTCTGCAGGGCCTGCTTTGATTGCTATGATTGCTTTTTCGTGCATTTGTTCGCTGGCAGACCGTTCCGTCAGTGCTTACGAAAGCTATTGTTCAAGGCTCACTAGAGCCATGCCTAGTGCCCAGCACCCTCGCCATGGCGGATCGGCTCGCCGCATGACACCGGCCAGGCCATGCATGAGCCCACCCAATAAGCTTCTGTGCAGATGCCTCTTTGTCCCTAAACTAGATAGCGAATATTTTGGTGCATGTCGCATGTATGCATTTTAGGCTTGCATGCGGCAGGCTATCAGATGGGCTTCGCCAAGATGTAAATAGCCGACCAGTCCCAGACTTTGTGGCTCTGGTTATCAGCGGCCCTATTTCAACTTCATTCATTATACTTTCTTTTTGGATCATTCATTGGTCTTCTCTCTTGCAACTTCAACACAACCACATATCAGCCACATGTTAGCTCTCAGATTCGCCGGGCCTCGTCTACCTTCTTTCAGTGAGTTGGTGTCGTCGTTGGAGCTTCCAACGCCGACAATGCCGCAACAGCGGCTTCCTGCAAACTCAATGGAAGGATGCTTCCGCCCATTGGAGATGCCTTCGGTGCATCCGATGCTCTACGTTCCAGAAGCTGTTCCCATTGGCTGCTTACCGAGAGACACGCTGAGAGACATCCATATTAAGGCTCTGAGAGACGCTCTGAGAGATGTTTTGCCGCCAAGAGAAATGTTGTCGCCCTTCAGCGACGCTAGCTGCGAGTCTCCCCTCGGAACTCCCGAAAGTGAAACACCGGAAGCAGACAAGCTTCCGGGAGTCGGAACCAAGAGAAAGCACGTATGTAAGACATGTGCACGGTCGTTCACCACACTGGGCCATTTGGCACGTCACAACCGCACGCACACCGGCGAGAGGAAGCATGTATGTCCGTGGCCACAATGTGGCGCCCGTTTTGCCAGACAAGACAACTGCATGCAGCATTGCAAGACCCATCTGAATGGGAAGAGCAAGAGAAACCGTCTTAGAAAGACGTAGCAGCATATTTAGGAGACACAACGGGGCCATTAATAAACACATCAGAGAGAGATAGAGAGAGTAGGCTGGCAGACAGGAAGAGATACAAAGGGACAGAAAGAGAGGAAGACCAGGAAGGAGAACGCAGAGCTCAGTATGGAAGTGAGAACGGATCAAAGGAAGTCAAAGTGAGAACGGAGGTCTTAATGGTCAGAAGTCAAGGAGGTAGAGGTCAGCGTGGTCAGAATGGTCAAAGCAGGTTGAGGTCAGCAACGTACGTTCCCTAACCTTTATCAGTTGTCTTGTTGATCGAATCAATCAAGATTACTCAAGATTTGTGAATGTCTAATGGCGAGATTTGTGAAGTATAATGGCAAGTTCATTTCAACGTTGAAAGTACTGTGGCTTTTCGATTTTTTGTCTCTTACTCACGGCGGTCTTCAATCCCGACACAGCTACGAATTGGCGGCAACCCTTCCCCACTGATGCAAATATCGTCCACCGGAACCGCAGGTCTCCTGCACCTGGAATGCAAGCGCTTGCGAATGATCGAAGGATTTAAGCGAAAGCAAGAGGGAATATATACAGGATTTATTTTCCGTACATGTCAAGTTTGGGATGAAGTTGAACATGTTGGAAATATCATATGAAACGTAAGATGTTTTGCCCCCAAGGAATGGGGAAGAAACTGGCTTATTAAGGCCAGCAAACATAACGAGGCAATCTTGGTCCCCCACACCAAAGATTAGCGCATATGCACTATGGAAAAATAAGGGGAGACTTGCGTCGTCCTCACACAAGATTAATATAGACCAAGTGTCTGGTTCCGACCCAACAAGATAGGGGTTCATGTGAAATTTATTCCGTAAAGGCACGAAACATGGTTTCACGTTTCTCCCCAACAAGGTTTCATGTTTCTCCCCAGAAGGCTTGTTTCTCCCCAGAAGGCCAGTTTCTCCTCAACATGGTCTGGGAATGTAATCCCTCACGAATTTTTCGGAGCTGATTATTCATCTGAAAGCTTCGTGGAATAGGAGTATTTTTTACACCCTTTATATCGTGAAATATCAATTATGCCTGGTCAAGGCTACTTCAAGAAGTTTACAGGGAAACCTATCATATCAACCCTCGACTGAATTAAAGGACATTCCCACTTGAATGGTTGAGCTTTCTGTAACTTTCTTCAAAGCCAATAGTCGTCTGCGAGAGCCAGGGTTCTGCAACTCCAGAATTCTGTGAGGTCCTCGTTGAAGATCTCTCTGAGATCCCGCTGGAGTTCAAGTCCCACGATTGCCGGACATCGTTTCCTATCATGACGGGAACAATTTCGGAATCATTTGGCTCAAAATGGCAATTGTATCGTGGAAGGACTTCAATTTGTCGAACTTCTGTCGATCTCAGGGCGTCGTCCCTTCAAAAGCAATAAGATGTTTTCTCGCCAGAAGTTTTGCACTAAAATGGCACCAGCTCCCGTGAGGAAAGATATACAAGGAGTTGAACCGTATATTTAACCCCCAATATTACCAGCTCACATCCTTTGATCATAAAGATCAAGGAAGCAAAAAGGTTAAAGAAAATGCCCCAGAAAAGCGCTCAAGCCTTTCAACTTCGTAACTCGTTTCACATTACTACGTCCCCAAACATCAATGCCTCCTGTGGTCAACGCTCCCTTGGAAACTCCCGCAGTTTATGATCGAGGAAGCCAGTTACGAGAAAGGTTCTGCAAACAAAGTGCAGGTCGCATAGAGGTATGTCAAACACTGCCCCATACAGCACAATACCTTAACACGCCATATCCTGCACCCTATTGGTGGGGTGCTTTTATTAACTTTTGATAGGTTGTGGAGGGGCGGAAGGTGTCGTAAAAAAGTCCCGGGGAATTCCGAACTCCGGGTCAAAAAAAGACAATATGCATCTGAATGGAGCCACTGCCGCACCTCCCGCACCACTCTGAATTTCAACCTTGCATTCGTAAACCCGGCCCAACTTAGAATGGATCCTGAAGCCAAATTCCTGCACACAACGATATTATACATTGTATCAAATCCGCTCTTTTCTAAGCGCGGGCAGGGTCCATTCACGGAGAAGTTCACCATTGTTCGGATGCCATTGTTCCCACAACACGCCACTTTTCACCATTCGGGGTATGAGGTAATGATAGGAATCCGGCAATGTGCGGGCACGCTTTCAACGACAATAGAAAAGGTTCCAAGCCGCCCACAAAATTCCGTCGAAACTTCGCCGCCACAGTTCGACCTATCACGCAGTGCCAAGTATTTGAAATCCTCGAGGAATCAATCACAATGGAACAAGGTGGCGGTTAGATGACCCAGGTGACATGTGACAGTCGTCTCTCAATTGTGAAACCCGACCTTCTCGAGACCATTTCGAAATTTTGGCCCACGCAACATTGCAATGGTTAGACAAGAGACACAACACTGCAATGTTAGTCAGCTCCTTGGCAGTTTGACTACATGCAGAACTTCCATCGACGGAATTTCAACGGAATTTCAACGGAATCTTTCCCATCACCTACATTTCCAAGAGAATGGACACATTCGATCTGCTTTTTCGGCAGCCATGACTTCACACGCCATCGCAGGTTCCAATGCGCTACGCATCGAACACAACCATCGAGTGCATGTTTCTGCGCTCAATCTCGGAGTTACCGTTCCCGCAAAAGACACCGAGTCTGGAAGAACGGCAATTCTCGACGGCTTGTCGTTCGATTTGCCCGAAAGCAACATGCTCGCTATCATGGGCGGCTCCGGATCCGGCAAAACGACGTTACTCAACGTTCTAGCCCAGCGACTCAACATTTCGCACACCACCATGGAATTCTCCGGCCTGGTGTCGTATTCCGCCGAGAATGGCGACCGTATCACCACCGCGTACATGCAGCAAGAAGACGTTTTTCTCCCCGGGTTGACGTTGAAGGAAACGCTCCAGTACCAGGCCGAATTGCGACTTGCTACCTCTTCAGCTCACGAACAGACTAGTCTCATCGATTCGCTCTTGCTCCTTTTGGAACTCAACCACCGCTCAAACGAGATGGTTCGCTCGTTTACTGGCCACATTAATCTTTCTGGCGGAGAACAACGTAGAGCGTCATTGGCGATCCAGCTTCTCAGCAAACCACAGGTTCTCTTCTTGGATGAGCCCACCACCGGGCTCGACACCACATCCGCGTTGACGCTCGTGACCGTTTTACGACGGTTGGCGTCGCCCGAGATCGGCATCACCGTGATTCTTCTGATTCACCAGCCCAGGTCCGAAATCGCTGCTCTCTTCGACAAAATGTGCGTTTTGACCCGGGGAGGCCGGCTCGTATACTACGGCAGCTTGGCCGTGTCGCGTGAGTACTTCTGCACGCTCGAGAAGCAGCAAATTGTGCCTGTTTCCGACTCGTCCGACCCGTTTGAGCTTTTCAACCGAATCATGTCCATGCTGGTCAAGAACACGACGTCCGCGGCCGAGGAGGAGGAAACTTCCCGTGTGGTCAACGCCTTGGTCGCCGAGTGGAAGAAACAGACGCAAAAAGCTGACGTCATGTCCCCGGAAGACCAAAGGGCCCACTTTGAGAAGAACATCAAGATATTCCGCCGGCAGAACCCGCTTCCCTTGTGGAGAGAGATAATGGTGCTCACGCGGAGAACACTCTTGATCTCCGTGCGAGACCGGTTGTCGCTCTTGGCCATCAACGGAGGGGCTTTGTTTCTTGCCGTATGTACCGGTTGGATGTTCTTCAGACCGCATCCCGATTTGGCCGGAATCCGCTCAATCACCTCGGTTCTCTACGTCATGCTCGAAGTGATTGGTTTTGCTCCCATCATGATTGAAATGGAACGGCTCTGGCTCCACGATGGAGTGTTCTTTTTCAAAGAGTACAAGGAACAGTGCGTCAGCGTGCCCGGGTTTGTTATTTCCCGAAGAATCGCCAAGGGCCTCGTGGAAGATTTGCCCATGTCTGTGATTTTCGCCTGCATCACCTACTTCATGTGGGGCTTGAGAATGGGCCCAACTTTTCTGGACCCTGCCGTGGACGGCACCTACTTTGCCATCTACCTTGCCATCACCATTCTTTCGGGGCTCATAGCCATGTCCACGGCGATGTTCTACTTTGCCATTGGGCCGGACTTTGCCATTTCCACGCTTATAGCAAACGCCTTCTACCAGCTCCAGAACTCGGGCTGCGGCTACTTTGTCAACGCCGCCACCATGCCTGTGTACGTGCGCTGGGTGAAGTACATTGCGTATTTCTGGTACGGCTTCGGGGCCTTGACCTCGAACCAGTTCACCGACTGGATGGGGGCTTGTCCGTATCCGTCAGATGACGCCCGGTGCGTGGAGTTCTCTGGAAATTACCAGCTAGAAATTTTGGGCTATCCTCGGAACTGGGTGACCCAGCCAATCGTCATCTTGGTGGCCTGGTATATCGGCTTCAACATAGCCACCGTGATTGCACTAAGGCTCCGGAATTACGACCTCGTGGTGACCAAAAAGAGAAAGAACACAATCGGAGGAGACGACGAGCTAATAAACATTGCAGGAGCCTTGTCGGGATGCCTGAGCGATGAGAAGGACACACATGACGAAGAGGATGCCATTTCCATTGACGTGAGAAACGTGACGTTGGCGGTGAAGGTGAAAGAATCGCAACGGCTTTTTGCACCCAAAATCTCAAGAACTTTGCTCGACAACGTCACGGCCACCTTCCGCGCCAACGCCGTGAACGTAATCATGGGACCCTCAGGCGGCGGAAAGACCACGTTCCTTAATTTTTTGGCGTCTCGCCTCTCGCGCACTTCGTCGTTTTCCAGCAACGGAAACATTTTCTTGAACGGGCTCCAGGAGGTCTCCACCAGCGATATTGCAAAGATCTCGGCGTACGTCACGCAACACGACAACTTGCTCATTCCGCAGTTGACCGTCCGCGAAACCCTCTACTACCAGGCTCGCTTGCGGCTTCCTGTCATGGACCACCCCAGAATCCCCAACTTAATTGCGCATCTTCTCCGGCAAACTAGCCTATTGGACTGCGCCGACACACCCATCGGCTCTGCGTCCGTGAAGGGCATCTCCGGCGGTGAAAAGAGGCGTGTTTCCATCGCCATTCAGCTCTTGAGCCAGCCCAAAGTGTTGTTTTTGGACGAGCCCACGTCCGGGTTGGACTTGGCCACCTCGGCATCGGTACTTCATCTTTTGAAGGAGTTGGCCGACGCAGGCACGACCATCATCATGACCATCCACCAGCCCAGCAAGGACATGTTCTCCCAATTTGACTCTTTGGTGTTGCTTGCTCGTGGAGGACATGTGGTTTACGATGGGTTGACCATCGGGCTTCCCAATTATTTGGCACAGGCGGGCCACCCGTGTCCTGCAAACGCCAACATGGCCGATTTTGTGTTGGACTTGGTATCGCTCCAGCTCGGAGAATCCGCAGAACACTCGCAGGCCAGAATCCAGTACCTCATCAGCACGTGGTCCGGCCGTTCGGAGAAAGAGCCGGCGCAGGGAGTGGCACAGATCGAACTCTCGAAGTACTTTGCTGCCCCGGTTCCTGTTTCGGTGGCATTCAAAGCCGTGGTGGGCCGCCAGTTCAGGGTGACGATCCGGTCCGCGGACATTATGTTTGCAAGAATGATGCAGATTATGTTTCTTGGCGTGGTGTACGCCCTTTTCTTCTCTCCCATGAAAAACACCCCAGAGGGCATTAGCAACCGTCTTGGGCTCACGCAGAGCATCATCAACCTTTTCTTCTGCGGGTTGATCAACAACCTCACCATCTACCCGTCGCAAAGAGACATTTTCCACCAGGAGTACAAGGACGGAGCCTACGGAGTGTCTATTTTCTCGGCCGCGTACCTACTTGTCGAGATTCCGTTCGAGGTGGTCCCGTGCATTTTCTTCTCGGGGCTCACTGTGTTTGCGATCGGGCTTCCCAGAACGCCTGGGATGTTCTTTGCCATGCTTTTGACGGCAGTTTTCTGTGTCAATGCGGGTGAATCTTTAGGCATAATCTGCAACAGCATTTTCGAGCACTTAGGCTTGGCTACTAACGTTTTGATGATCGTGGTGATGGTGGCCATTTTCATGGCCGGCACGATGTCGTTGCACATGCCTCCGTTCTTCAGAGCGTGGAATTGGCTCAATCCTCTGAAGTACGCTGTTCAAATTTGTACCAACATGGGGTTCCGAGGTCAGGTATTTTCTTGTGGAGCCGCAGAATGCACGTTGACCACCGGAGAGCAGGTGTTGGAATCCTACGGATTGGAGGCCAGTGTGGCTGTTCTGATTGCGGCTTTGACTGCGTGCGTGGTGATTTACAGATCTATTGCAATTGGCACAAGTCATGTCAGAGTGAAGTGGTTTGTTTAAAGAAGCACGAAGGGAGGACACGAGCGTTGTTAATGGTTGATTTTATTTGGCAATGTCATTTCTTTGGGTCTGAAGACACTGAGGGAGGTTATGGCAGGAGCGTTGTAAATGGTTGATATTACGTTTAGATGGTGGATATTAAATTTTTGATTGCTTTCTGTGAGACTTGAGAAACGGCCCACCATCAAGAGGAAGTCCAGAAGATCGGCACTTCTTACAACTAGAGTGTCCCCTGAGAACTGGTTTGAGGGAAGTGTTTGGTAGCCACCAGAGCAACCTCGGGTGGTTATGATTATCTATTATCAATATTTCTTTGGGCACAATTGTGGGTTGAGATTGATTTTGACAATTAGGAGACAATTAATTGTTGTTCTTGCCAGGTGGTTCGAAATTAATTCAACATTTCTTAGTTGCAGTGGTGGCTGGAATTTGTTGATGTGGTGGGCACTTCGTGTGGGTTTATGTTTCTTTAATATTCTTTATTGGCTCTATATCACACATAGGCAAAGCACACTCGGGGAGCACCGAATCCAGCAATCAACACTCGATCAATTCTACCACGTCCAATGATACAGGAACACAGTGGTCTCCAATTGGCTCGTCGTACAAGTTGTAGAAATCACCTGAAGAACATTGGTAGAATCTCGTGGAACTGCCCAAACACAACTGGCCCTGTACAGTAATCAGCCAGCCCGCTGCATATATGGCGCCGTGTTGGGGCACGGGGCTATCGAACTGGAACTGGTGGCTGCCCACAATGGAGCCGATTCTGTCCTGGGAGTCTCGCAAAATCCCGTCTTGAAGAGACATCAGAAGCGTGGATTCAGTGGCACAAGAAACAGCGTAAACAGGCTCGATGTCTTCACAGTCTTCTTCTCTTTTGGCGTATTCGAGATCCTCCCAGAACTCAGCGTCGGGCGAATCTTCTTCATGTGTCTCGAGGTCCTCAGGTAATTCCTCGCAGTATTCGTCATTTTGGTTTTGTGGTCCAGAGACTGGCGTTTTGAGAGAGTCGCCAGGAGTTTCCTCGGCGGGAGTTTCTTCGTTACAGTCGTTTTCATTTTCGTTTTCATCATTTTCTACCCGCTGGACTTGGCCGTCGTGGATCTGGAACACATCAGCCAGTTTTGTGGCTTTTGGCGCAGCAACAACCGTAGTGGCAACGTAAGACGTGGTGAATTCTCTGGGAATGCTTGTGATCTCAGGCGCAACGAAGTGACCGCCGGAGCTAATGACGTAAGGACTCACTACAAGTCCAAAATTGAAATCGACCGAGCCGAGGCTTCCTTCGGGCTGCTCACAGTCCGGTTTCAAGAGAGTCCAGTCGGCGCCTGAAGCGGGCGAGTAGGAGGCGCAAACCGAGGAGATCGTGGCGAAAAGAAAAAGAAAGAACATTGTAAAGAAGAATGGGTGCAAAAGATTGGGTGCAAAAACTGCGAATTTAAGAAAAAGCCAGGACACAAAAGGAGGAGGCAACAGGAAGCGAGAGAACGGTCATCGTGGAGGGTGCACCGAGCCTCACAGGAGGGGGAAGAAGACAGTAGAAGAAATTAAGCTACAGCGAAATTCGGCAAGATTGGATTTTCTCTTATAGCTTGAGAGAGCCAGCAACTTCCACACCAGAACGGCAAATCAAAACAAAAAATAACGTTCCGAGCATATAAAACTACAGAAACGCACCGAGTTCCCCAAGTCCCTAGAATCAAAGCCATTCCCTGTTCTGTGGCCGACCAGTCCCTGTAACCGTTTTGGCTTACCTGCACTCCAGCATCAACGAATGAAAATACGCTTATTCATCTGAATTACACCCCACCATGTTCTTCAGATCATTTTTGCAGACCGCCAGAACGGTAAGTTCGCCTTTATCACATGTCAGAGTGCCTGCTAACGTCCAGTTCCCCACGAGACCGGCTTACGTCAGATTTATCTCGACGGAAATCAAAGAAGCCATTGACAAGGCCGTCCAGGGCTCTCCCGTTGTTTTGTTCATGAAAGGAACGCCCGAATTTCCACAGTGTGGATTTTCCAGAGCCACCATCCAGATCTTGGGCCAACAGGGCGTGGATCCACACAAATTTGCTGCGTACAATGTTTTGGAGGATTCTGAGTTGAGAGACGGAATCAAGGAGTACAGCCAGTGGCCCACTATTCCGCAACTTTACGTGAATAAGGAGTTTGTGGGTGGCTGCGATATTGTCACGAGCATGGCTCAAAGCGGCGAGTTGGCTGATTTGTTGGAGGCAAACGATTGCTTGGTTCCAGAAGAAGAGGAGCCATCTGCAGCCGATGTCAAGCCTGCCGAGAGATAGACTGCTTATATCCCAAAATTGAGAGTGCCTGAATAAGTACACGAAGCCTGTTAATAAAGACAAAGAACAAGATGGAGTAGAGTTTGGAAAGACATAGACAAGATGCAGCAGAACTGTTAGATGACATCGAACAAGATGATATTGATCAGTTAGCAAAGAGGCGGAGAAAAGAATGAGGAGGTGGGAAGACCTGGGTGGAGAAGGAAGAATATATCTGGGGAGTGGTGAAATTGAAAACGACCAGCTGCATTATTTTTTGTTTTGGCACAATGACATGACATGGGGGCTCATCTCAGGTTCAAAGCAAGCATGCCTAGTTCAATTCTCACCGGGTGCTCTAAAGGTATACCGAATGCGCTTTTGTGGCCTGCTCATTTTAGCCAAATTAGTCTGGTGAGCAGAGCTTCGGGCTTTGTGAAATCCCGAAAAGTAAACTTTTTAGGGGCCCGTTGTTCGAACCTGCTAAGAGCGTTGCGTAGTATTAAAGCTAGAACTATCAGGGTCTGAGGGTATCATTGTTGTCCTTTTTTACCAAGAGTACAAAATCAACAATTGAAATATCTCGATGCACCAGAAAACCATCTACTCGAATAGCCATCTTCAAATTTTCCGTATCACACCTCCTGACTTTGTTTCAGCCACGAAATCCGATTCATGCCTCACCCTTTTGTCAGCTAATTTCTTGCAATTAATTTTCAGGGCTGACGTAACCTTAGCATATCGCTTTTTGGATACATCTATACCTTTCGCTACATCATTTCTATAGCTATTGTAACGTCTAATTTTTCCAACGACCTATGCATAATTAGGAAAACAATATAAGCATTGATCAGTCTGGCAAATAAAGACGATCGCTTCCTCTGGCTAGCATTCTCGAATGCCTCTTTACCGGTACTTACCCCAGCTCTGTCAGTTTAAATACGAAGTGAGAGTTGTTTCGTTAGATTAAAATCCTGAGCCTATCTGCCTAATTTAGATACATATATTAGGCAGCGGGAAAGTGAAAGGCACCATGCAACCCAATGGACCACTTTCAGGACCGAACCTCAACCAGAAAGGAATATTCTGGAGCGGTACATTCCAGCATCCAAATGTCGTTCCTATCTTTGCCCAAGCAATCCTGGATGAGCTAATGGGGTAATAGATAGATACTATGGCTTGTTGCAGCGGAATTATGATTATTTTATTTGCGACTGTGGCCTGGTTAGTCGAACTTCCACCATATACTTTCGCAGGAATACAGTCTCATTCGGAAAGTGGGCTAATCCTGTCTTGTCGATGGTAGATTATTGTGAGATCCAGATTTGAAGCGTGATTCTAGGCACATTCTCATGTGAAGCGAGATCAACCCAACCAGTCTTCTAGACCCATACTCCTACTCCTTTGAAAGAACTAAATATGCATGATTCCCAAACCTAATAATACATTGTAAAATGTTATGCCTGATTGTTTCCGCTCTTCACTGACGACCGTCTCCGTAGCAAGTTCAGGTCGTTCAAGTTCAACGTAAACTTGTATTCTCCATTTATTCCGCTGATCACCGACGATGATCTGGTAGCGTACACTTCGTCGTCGTTATTCAGTAGCTTCGACGAGTCTGCAGACGACGTGGACGAGAGCGAGAGGTACTTCAAGCCCGTGAGTTTGTCCTGGACCTCCGATGACTCGTTTTCCGAAGAGTCGAACTCCAGGTCGTTCGAGGAGAAATATTCTTCGTCGCTCTCGTTGTCAAACACATCTTTGAAATTGAGCTTGGCGGGGTTCGGCGTTCTGGGCAAAGCGGACTTTCTTCTGGCCCTGAACGAGGTGGCTGCGTCGAATTTCACCTCCTTGGGGTCCACGCTGTCCGCAGGAGCCACCACTCGTCTGTGCTGCGCCAACAGTTTCAAGTTGACGTGTGACATGGCAGGGTTGCTGAACACCTGTTTGATGGCATTGCCGGGTGTGGCCAAGCCTCCGGGTGATCTGACGCTGGGAGAAACACTCGGAATCTTCGCTGGCGGAACAAAGGCCTTCTCGTTGACTTCCGGGAAGTAGCTGGAAGTCTTCAAGGGCACGGCCTCGGCCACCCACGGGTGCTGGTAGATCTCGTCGATCGTGATGCGCTCCTCGGGGTTCACCACCAACATGCGCGAGATCAAGTCCTTGGCCTGCGAGCTGACTTCGTCCCACCAGGGCTCCAAGAACACGTAGTCGGCCGTGATGATTTTGTGCGTGAGCACGTCATGGTTATCGTCGTAAAATGGCGGAAACCCGCAGAGAATCGTGTAGAGGAAGCATCCGAGCGACCAGATGTCCACGGCCCGCGAGTAGTAGTTGTGTTTGGACGTGGATGTCTTGAAACGGCGTTTTCGCTCCACCCCGCAGTGGATCACCTCCGGCGCGGTGTAGCCAGCCGTTCCACACGGGGTTTTAAGGTTACTGTGACTATTTCCGGACAGCAGATCGAACTTTAGCTGCTTTGCCAAGCCGAAATCGGCAAGTTTGATGTTCCCCACGCCGCCGCCGCCGACACCGGGCACGAACGCGCCCTCGTCTTTCTTGGAGTCGTCGTCCGAGGCGCGGAGCTCAGCCCGGTAATCGGAAGTCGCGCGTGGTACGTACGGAATGCGCTTGAAAAGGAGATTTTCAGGCTTGATGTCGCGGTGCGCCACGTTCTGCTCATGCAAGAAGCGGATGGCGTCCAACAACTGCAAGAACACGTGGCGGGCCAAGTGTTCCAGAAAGTACGTGTACTCGATGATTTTGTTGAAAATCTCGCCGCCGTCGCAGAACTCGAGCACGAGGAAGCAGTTTTCGGCGGAGTCGTGCAGGTCGATCAACTGGAGCACGTTCACGTGCTTATCGGCGTTGGACAATGTGTTCATGATGTTGATTTCATTGTGGATGTTGGCGAGCTGTTTCTGGGAAAGATTGCTTTTGTTGATGACTTTGATCGCCACAGGGTCGCCCGAGGCCACGTCGACGGCCTTGTACACGGACGAGAAGGCACCCTCGCCAAGCAACTGGCGCAACTGGTATTTTTTGGGCAAATCGGGGTATTGCGCCAACGAAAACATCGATTCGGAAGCGTCGGGAGTGTGATCCGACCCGACACACGTGGCGGACTTGGCGGGCGTTTCCATGAGGGGCTTTTGGAAGCGTTTTTTGAAAGGCTGGCGTTAATAAGTAGATACAAAAATTTCACTTTGTCCTACGGCACCGGCGTGAGTAGTTGGAACAAGGAATGTGGAAACAAATATGAAACAACAGGAAGGCAGCGAATCGGTGCAATGAATCGGTGCCTGATATCCAAGAAAAGCCAGGAGCAAGAATCTCAAATCAAGAAATAATCAAAAAATAATCAAGAAATAATGCGAAGTGCAAGATTAGGAACAAAGCTCGGAGTACGTACCAGAAGCAAGGGCATAAAATGCAAGGGCCTGATGTGAAATGTCAAGTAATTCAAAGTCAAATTCGAAATCAAGTTCTAAAGTCAGGGGTCAAAAACAAAGGGTGCAAAGAGTCAAATCGTGCTGTCTGGCTGTTCTTACGGTCGATTCTGAGGGGAAACCTATGACGCAAGAGTGCAGCGAAAAGCCCACAATAGAAGTTATTTTGGAAGGCAATTGCGAGCACTGCGCCCCACAACAAAGAACCATAGGAGGAGATTTCTTGATCTGAAACAGGCACATTCTGGACTGGCACAAGCACATACTGGTCTGGAAATCCGGCCGATCCGCACTTTGGGGCCACAAGGATCGGACCCCAGGCCAGGGACCCTTAATTTCGCCGCTGTTTGGCTACGGGGCTCATACCAGGATGTACAGGTGTCGGCCAATGATCTGAGGATGCATCGCTAAAAATAGAGGTGCCGTAAATGACTGACGCAAACAATGGGAATCGTTCGGTTGAAGTTGTGATTCGACTAGGTGAATGAAACTTCGGTCTCGACGGCTAGGTCGTGATTTCAGTGGTGGTTGATAAGCTGACTATCCGCACGTGCGAATCCCCACAGCGAATCCCTACAGCATTCTCTTCTGGCGACAAGATAACTCACGCGCCCAGAGTCTCGTGACTCCTTACCCCGTGACCTCTTATCCCGTGACCTACATCACGTTAGTCTCTTCTCTTCTCGATGCCCTCAACTACTTCAACCACCATGAGCAAAAAGACCAGCGTCTATTCCACGGCAAATGTGGACTCGGCGGTTCTCACGGAACTCACCAACGTCTCGGAGCTCGGAGTTTACGACGACTTATCTCCGCTTGTGCTGTTTATCCAGAAAAACAATTTGCCCAAAGCGTTGAAGAACATTTCCTACTTCAGCTCGGTCAACGACAACGGCCAGCTTTCCAAGAATGCACAGCAGCTCTCGAGAGTGCTCGACGTGGTCAACTTCGTGTTGCACGACGCCAGCGACTCCGAGTCGTCGCCGCATTTGGCGGTGAAATTGTCCCTTTTGGAACACAGGGAAAGACTCGTGGAATTCTACTCCGATTTTACCACAAACCACCTCAAGATGGTGTACAAGACACTTGCGCTCCGAAAGCCCATGGTGATCAACCCCGTGCTCCGGCTTCTTATTGCTTTGGTGCATTACAAGAACCAGAGTGTGTTTTCCGATTTCATCAACACCTTTGACTTCAACCACTCCACGCTAGCGAAACTTCTCGTGCCCACGCGGGACGATTTCGACCGCAAGGTGCTTGAGCTTTCGTCCATGCGGAGCACCTTCATGGGGTTGTGGATGGCGCTCACTGCACAGTGTAATTCCACCTTCCGAAAGTCGCTTTTGACCAACTTCAAGATCATGAACAACTTCTGGAAATACGTGGAAATGGACCGCTATGAGACGTTGAACCACGTCATCGCCTTCATCGAGAAGAGCGTGTTGTCGGACGCGGCCCTCCGCAGATCGTCCAAATGCCAGATTCTCAACGAGAACTTCTTGTACAATTTCCGCTTGTTGTTCAGCTTGGTCACCAGCGAGAACGAGAGAAAGACAGACGACGACCAGGAAGATTTCACCACGTTCAAGACAACCTTCACCGCCTTGATGAACACGCTTGTTTCCGACCATGCCCGAGGCATCACCTACCCTCAGAACGAATTTGGGTCTCCGGTCACAGTCAACAGCAAAACGTTCAAAATCAACAACAAGTTGATCTACACGCTTCTCACGGCGCTCAAGCCGTGGGACTCGTACACGCAGCTCCAATATGCGCTTACGATTCTAAACCACAACCAGGAATTGGTTCCTCCGTACATGAACTGGATCGTGGCCAGCTCTGGTGGCTACCACGACCCCTCTTTCAGCTCCTACTGGATCGGGCACACGCTCCTTTACACCGAGATATTGCGGTCGCCGTCGTTGCCGGCAAAAGTGGACTTTATCTCGTTGCAGCCTTTGTCCAAGACGGCTCTCACCGACTGTCTCTCGTTTCCAAACGATTTGATCAAACAGCTTGCATTGCAGATGATCACGTTCCAGCTCAGTAAACTCGCGAACTCGCCGGGGGTAAACCAGTCGTTGGTGGAAACTGTGTTGAGCAATTTGCCCACGCAGGCTGCCTTCATTCCTCTTTTGACCCACGCCAACAACTTGATCAAGTTGACGGCCACAATGGTCGTGCGTAAGTTCGAGCTTCTTGCCCCGTCGTCGTCGTCGTCCTCTGTCGTGGCTACCATCAACCAGAATCTCGCCGACTTGAATCTCGACGACGGAAAGTGCGACAGCTTCGAATTGATTTTGCTCGACAACTACTTGTCCATCCAGTCGAATAACGAGCTCAAGTGGTGGAACAAAACGAACAAGGGAAACTCTTTCTTCACGTCGTTGCTCAAGTTGTCCAACGTTTCCTTTTTGAAATCGAAAGCACTCCGTATTTTGGAAAGATTGACAAAGACAACTCTTGTTTTCAACAGCGATAAGCTCATCGAGTCCCCTCTCCTTGCCCTTATCGAGGCAACGTCTGCCTTCAACGGTTCTTCGTCGTCCGAAAAGCTCTGGAAATGCTTGGATGAAACCATTTCCAGGTCCATCAAAACGCCATACAAGTACTTGGACAAGTCCCATATCGAATATGAGGACTTGAGTGTATTCGTGGTTGCCCTCTTTGAACAGCTCAACTTTGTGCCGGATATCAAGAAGGAAAAGGACATTCTTGTGTGGTTGACTGCATTCTTGACGAAACTTGTGATTGTCGGCGAACCTTTGCAGGCTATTTTGAAGCTTGCCAAGGAGAGTGATTTCAATGTCAAAATTGACTTGTCCACATTGACTGCAAAGGAAAATATCACTTCCAAGGCTGATTTCGCCGAAGCATTGATTGCATTGAACCATTCTGTGGCTTCCACCAAGAAGGACTCCACAATCTTTGATCAAGTTTCCCAGTTGGGTGGTTACTTAATGAGCTCTGGGTTGAGTGACCCTGCCTTATTCGGTTTCATTTCCATTCCTCAGAGGTGGTTCTTCTTCAACAAGCTAGACGGCCCACTAACCGACAAGGAGATTCTAGCAATTACCTTGGTGAACGAGTTGTTCCTGCAATTGAACCAGGACTTTTCGGGCACTCCATTGAACGACTTTGTCTTCGAGCAATGTCAGAAGAAATTGCCCAAGAAGAACCAAAAAGCCTTGGCAAACTTCTTGTGGATCTTGACCCCAGACCAGTTGAAGTCTTTGACTCATGTTTTCGAAAATGAGCATTTGATTGTTCAGGTTTTCAAGATCATCATTGAAAAATCCATTGACGTTTCTCCAGACTTTTCTAAACTCTTGCTTATCGAAGTTCCGGAGGTCAAGGATATATTGTCCGCCTTCGAACCTCCTCTTGACCAGATTGATTTGATCATTAAAAACTCCCAATTCCATTTCCTTTTGGACAACGGAAGTGAAGAAATCACGGAGTACATTTTATCAAGAGACATCGTCGATGATGCTGTCTTGTACCGTGTTGCGCCAACTTCTCCAAAGATCATGGAAAAGTATAAGTACATTGTTGTCCGGCTTGCCTTGTCGATGAGGAATTGGGACCAATCGTTGAGAATCTTCAATGCTAAACTCGAGTATTTCAGCATTCCTGAGGTTCTTGACCTTCTCTTTTCAGAAACTAACTTGAAATTGTCCATGTCGGCCGAATTTGTTGACTTAATTCGTCAAATATCTGCTACTACCGACGACGAGCGTATCAAGACCTGGTTCCATAAATCCATGCTCTACATCACCAGAAAGTTCGCAGAATCCATAGAATTGTCTGAATCTTTCGATAAATTCTTGTTGTCAATGGAGAAATTGGTCACCTCTCTCCCCAGCGCCTGGAAGATGCTCCCAGCATCGATCCTCAATACTCAGCTCGAGGTTTTGTTGGCTCATAAGGTCTGGATTTTGGAAGCGAAATATCTCAGGTATGCCAGCAAGCTCGCTCTCGTGGCTGATCCAAAATTGATTAACTCAGACAAGCTGCTCCAGATATTTGTCAACAATACCAACAACATTCTTGCCAAACTTCCCAAGGTGGAAGAATCTCCAATCAGATTCCAGTCGGCACTCTTGATCCACACATTGTTCTATCTCGACAGAACGGTTTCTTCGACCATGACTTTGTTGAACCAGCTTCTTGTTTTTTATCTTGGATCCATCAGAGCGGAAGACTTGTTGTTGAAGGATGTTCTAGTTGCCATTGAGAAGAAAACCACAAAGAGTTGGGTCTACGAAGTTTCCAACTGGGACTTCCTGGACGAGATCTCTCAGAAGGATCTTGATTTGATCGGCGAGGAACGGTTGATCATCCGTGACAAGTCCAGTTTTGTCGTGGCCTTGAACAAGAACTTTGTGAGAAACACTGTGAACAATCTCAGTGGCAGTCCAAAACTTCCGACATCCAAGAAATACAGCGACTACAATGAGTTTAGCTTGAGCTGTTTCACGGGTAGTTACCACGAAACCATTTATGATTCTGAGTTCTTAATGCTTGTCATCTTGAACAATGAAGAGTTGATTTACGAGAGCGATGGGAAAATGAAATTCAATTTGAAGAAGTTGATCGATTCGGGCTTCTTCCAATTTGTCGTGGCCAGTCTTGCCAATCAGGCCGTTCGTGGGATCTCCAAGGTTATCTTGAACGGCATTTTGAAGTACACCAGTCAGACGGAGACTACTTTCAAAGACAAGAACATCATCAAGGTGTACGTTGCTTCCATTTTGCACACATTGAAGGTGGCTGACCATTCGACGCCTCTTGTGTGGTACATCATCGGCTCCTTTGCAAATATCATCGCTAATCCGGGCCATTTCCTCTACGAGCGCACTTTCAGGTATGTTTTGTCCACTCCGGTGATCAAAGCGTATGAGATTCCGCTTTTCCACACCATCATGTTGTGCTTGTCGAACGAGGATGCCATCGAAGAAGACAACTACTACAAGCAGGTTTCGTGGATGGTGGACCAGTTGATGTTTGGAACGCGCACAACCACCGATTTGAAGGTTTTGAAGTACAAAGACGTCATCGAGTGGGTGCTCAACCTCACCAACTCCAAGTACGCTGGAAGCCAGCTCCGAAGCAAGGTGCTCCGTCTTTTGTACGAAATCCAAAAGATTGGCAACGACGGTGCCGACATGTTGGTGACTAAATTCGCCGCCTTCACTTCTCTTGAGTCTTTCAAGCGGTCTCTTGATCACGATGCCTTTTTGGGAACGCAACTGGCCTTGAATATTGACCAGATAGCTTTGAGGTTCAATGTTCTTTCTCAGAGCAACAAAAGAGTACGAGAATGGACATCTGAGGACGTCGGTCAGGCCGTCAAGAGAATCCACACTGCATAATTACGTTACAAAGAAACCTGTTCATAGAAAGTCTAATCTTTTTTCGTTAAAATGAACCAGAAGGATACCTCTATAAATTCGAGGTTATATATGGGTCGTGTTCAAACCAATCCACTCACATCTAAAGCGCCACAAGACCTTAGTGAATTGATTGCACTAAACTACAATGTCAGTATGTACTAGCTCAAATCACAAGACCCTGATGAATTGTTTTTCACTATGCTAACAGTTGCCAGCTCGGAAAAATTACCCACTATGGTGTGGATTTGATCCTTATTTCGGTTATTCTAGCAGGTATCCACAGAAATACAGGCCTTGCGTTTGACACGTCTCACTTTTCGTCAGCAGATTTCCGCAAATGGTTTGGCAAGTACTTGGCCTTCGGCGAAATCTGTTACGATAAGGTGGTTTCCCTTTTGAAAGTCAGTGGGTACTTCAAGCAGAAGAATTTGGTTTATGACTATGTTTCCAAGCAGGCTGAGAAGATCGTCAAGGACCTGACCGGAAGAGATATCGAGGACTTCAAGCAGCTGTAGTTGTTGGCTGGAAATGGGAAATATGATATAAGAATAGGATTTGATATTGACGAATGAGCCGGGATACTCGGCATTCTTGCTATGGTAATAATTCACTACTGTATGACATAGAGTAATGCAGCAGACGGCATCCGAATACAAATGCAAAATAACGATATAGGTCACGTGACTACACCATCTTCAATTTCCCTACAGCGGTTTTGATACTCACAGAAAATGTATGTTGATCTTTCAATTGGAGCCTGCATCATTGCCTGTTCCGTACAGTCAGATCACAAATCGACAAGGAATATCTAGATGCATAGAGCAGACCCTTGACCATGGTTTGATCATGAAAAACGGATATTCACAGAACTAACAACCACCAGTAGATGTCCAAGAAACTAGCGGACAGCTTTCGGGCCGCCATTAACCTCGAGCAGAAATGCGACACGCTTCTTACGGATTCGTATTTAGAGTCGTATTCGGCCAAGAAATTGGCCTCTTTTGGCCTCGCCATAGTCAACTTGAGCATGTCCAATATGAGAACGGGACTTGGAGGAAAGACGTTGATTGAATTAACGTTGGATCCTGCATTTTCAAGGCCAGGAGACGACATTCAGCCCGGATCTTTACGAGTCGGAGATATTGTGAAACTAGACCGCATGGGACGAACCGAGAAGGAGGAAAACACTGCTTTGGAGGGCGTAATCACCCGGATTTCTGGAAAAGCAATTTCCGTTTCGGTGGAAGAGGACACTTCGGACGAAAGCTTGCTTGGTTTGTACAACAATACTGGCAACGACAACGTCCGGATGTGGATTGTGAAACTTACTAATTCGGCCACTTACAAGAGAATGCTCCAGGCAATGACAAAACTAGAAAACTTGACAGAGCCAAACAAGAACCAGGTCACTAGATTACTCCTTGGAGAGTCCAAGTACGCTCCCACCGAACCAAGAAGCAAAAAGAAAATGGAGTTTTTCGACCCCAATCTCAACGACTCACAGCGTTCTGCAGTTGATTTTGCAATCCACGAATCTCCCGTGACCATTATCCACGGCCCTCCTGGAACAGGAAAGACCTACACATTAATCGAGCTTATCAAACAGCTTGCTTTCAACCACAACGAAAAGATTCTTGTTTGTGGAGCATCCAATATTTCCGTCGACAATATTTTGGAAAGACTCTCTCCAGTTTTCAGTGGAGAGGAACAAGAGGAGACGCCGAAGAAGGGCCGCAGGAAGAAAGTTGTAAAAACCGGAAATCCAGAGAATTTGATCAGAATAGGCCACCCTGCAAGATTGCTCGAATCGAATCTTCAGCATTCCTTGGATGTTCTCTCGAAAACTTCGTACGGCGAAGGAGGAGACAATCAAAACATTCTTCGGGATATCCAGCAAGACATTGGATCGACCCTTGGACAGATCAAAAAATGCAAACGCTACGGAGAAAGAAGAGCACTTTGGGCCGAATTAAAGCAGCTCAAGAAGGAGTTTCGAATTCGAGAACGCAAGATTGTCCATGATCTACTTGTCGGTTCTCGGGTTGTTTTGTCTACCCTCCACGGAGCAGGATCCAACGAGCTCATTGCATTGTACAAAGACCACGAATTTTCAGCAGACAATCCTGTTTTTGGGACCATTATTATCGACGAGGTTTCGCAGTCTTTGGAACCTCAATGCTGGATTGCATTGGTGAATCATTTGGGAATCAAGAGGCTAGTGATTGCAGGAGACAACATGCAATTGCCAGCTACGGTGAAATCCAAGGAGGAAGCAGCTTCGTTGATAGCCAAAGGGGAAATTGCTGATTTGGAATTTACTCTTTTTGACCGTCTCGTGGAAGAACACGGAGACTCGTTCAAGAAACTTCTAGATGTCCAGTACAGAATGAACGAACAGATCATGGAGTTTCCGTCAGAAACACTCTACGAGGGGAAGCTCAAAGCAGACAAGTCCGTTAAAAGAATCTTGCTAACTGACTTGAAGAACGTCTCTTCCACAGACAACACTATGATTCCATGCATTTGGTACGATACCCAAGGTGGAGATTTCCCGGAAAAAACCCAAGATGACTCGGCACCCACTGCGTCAACAGGTTCCAAATTCAACGACATGGAAGCTTTGGTGGTACTCCAACATGTCAAGAGCTTAGTGGAAGCTGGAGTGGGGCCTGAGAATATCGGCATTATATCTCCGTACAGTGCCCAAGTTTCTGCACTCAAACGAATGGTTGAGTTCGAGAACATCGAGGTAGCAACAATTGACGGGTTCCAAGGCCGAGAAAAAGAGGTGATCATTGTGTCGTTGGTCCGGTCCAACGATCAGCGAGAGGTTGGATTCTTGAACGATCGCAGGAGACTCAATGTGGCCATGACTCGGCCGAAAAGGCAGCTTTGCATTGTTGGCGATTTGGAATTGATGGACCAAAGTGGCGTGAAGTTCTTGAAAACGTGGGCGGAGTACGTGGAGCAGAATTTCGAAATACGGTACCCAGACCTCGGAGACTACTAGATTGATTCAGGTGAGAATGGAATGAATCTGTGTTTCGAACTGAACATGCAGCGACAGTGACGAGCTCTAGACTCTATGTGGTTCTGGGCTTTGATCGATTGGCTGTGGAATCCGGTCTAGGTGGTCCTGAAAGTTGACTAGGTGGTTCTGGAATCCGGTCTAAGTGGGGTACCAGTTCCATCGAGTTGGCTCAAGAATCCGATTTAGAGTTCTGAAACTCTGCCTACGTGTTTCAAGTTCTGGAATCCAATAAGTTGGTTCTGGAATGCAGTCTAGATGTTTCCAGAGGTCCATGATAGACCACCAACAGCAAATCCTGGCCCATGAAATTGACATTGAGTTTCGATGACATAAATTGACATTGTATGACATGAAATTGTCTCAATGGTGTTTCACATTTCATCAAACGCATGTCTTGGCAATTTTGCGGGATTATCGATGGTTCTGTGCTTCATGCACACTGCAAACCTCGATGCTACAAACAAAGATGATGCGAGAACGAGCGACATCTACGACCAAGAGTTTGCGCATTAGATGCGATGTTCGCGCATTCAGTGCCTTTTCGCTTATGTGCCTCACCTGTGTTGACAGATTACCGCGACTTCTGCAAGGGGAGCCCATTTACAAGCGAAGCTGGTATCAGGGGGGCGGGGGAATGATATCAAGGTGCGTCTCGCAGGAGACAGACAACCGCGTCTTTGTCCGCTTTCTTGTTTGATTTTCATTCTGGTCTGTTTCGTTCGCCATTCCATCTTGTTTCTTCTTTGCTTCACAACATAAATACCAGGTTTTGTCGCTTCTGTTTTACATTGTGCATCAACTTTGAGATTCGAATACCTCGTCCACTCCTTTACCATGAAGTTTACGACTCTTGCTGCTGCTTCCACTCTTGCCTCTGCTGTGTTGGCCAAAACGGTCTTTGTCACCAGAATCCACTACGTCACCAAAGAAGCCGACGGTAACATCGTGGGAACTGGCTTTTCTTACATCACTGCCCCAGGTGCCGCCGCAACGGTGGTAGCTGCTGCTGATGAACCCACCACCGTGGTGACCTTGGCTGCTTCGGAAACTTCCCTCCCAAATGTTGAAAATACTGCGATTGCCAAGGCAGTGGGAACCACTTCCACCTCATCCACGTCATCTACCTCATCCACGTCATCTACCTCAACTACCTCATCCACCTCTACCTCTACCACCTCTACCTCCACCAGTGCTGCTACCGCAGCTTCCACCGGAATCTATGCTGACATTGCTAAGAGTGGTGTTGATGCAACATTTGCCAAGGCTATTTTGGATGCCCACAACGCAAAAAGAGCCTTGCACTCTGCCAGCGCTTTGTCTTGGTCCACCGAAGTGTACGCCTATGCTCAGGCTTACACTGACAAGTACACTTGCGACGGTTCTTTGGTGCACTCTGGGGGAGAGTACGGAGAAAACTTGGCCCTTGGGTATACTTCAGGTGTTGCTGCTTTTGATGCCTGGTACTCGGAAGGTGACTCTTACGACTACTCGTCGAATGATTTGAACCATTTCACTCAAATCATTTGGAAGAGCACCACCCAATTGGGATGTGCCATCAAGAGCTGTGGAACAAACAGCAATTATGTTATCTGTAGCTACAACTCTCCAGGAAACTTCGTTGGTGAAGAAGCTGCAAATCTCTCTCCTGCTTGAGATTTTCCTCTTGTTTTGGTTTTATTGGAATAAAAATTGGTTATTGAAGTGTAAAACTAGAGTTATACTCAAATCTCCCAAGTTCAAGTCGTCGTCGTTCTCGCGGGTTCCCTTGGTTTCTTTTTATTGGAATAGCGATCGGTTGCAAAGTGTAAAGTTAGAAATGCGTCTCGCTTAAATCCTAAGTTGCAAAACTGAAAACTCGTTCCTTATAATACCAAACGCCAACCCCTCGTCAAAAAGAAACATTGCTTTGGTCAGAACTCTTGGAAGGTCCGGGCTCAGTTTGCATTCTCGTTCGAATCTCATTTGGTCTGTTTCGTGTTCCTTTTTGTTTCGATATGGCAATATTACCAATTTCTCGCTATTGTTTTATTTTTGCAAGAACTTTTTTTCAACCCGTCCTCTTCTTTACCTTGAAGCTTATGACTCTCACTGCTGCTTACACTCTTGTTTCAGCCACACTGTTTGTCACCAGAGTCCTGCATTGTAGAAGAATTCAAAGGTGTCGTGAAAGTTGGTTCCTCTCTTTCCATTCCCTTTTGAAACCAAACCGACCTATTGAACCAATTCATTTCTCCATAGTCCGATTCTTCCCGATACCGCTGCCATTTTTGGCCTCTCCCCGCTTCGCTTCTAGCCGATACAGCTTGTTTATATGCAGTATTTTGAGATTATTATCAAGAAAGAAGGTTTAGTCACTCACAAAACCACCCCTCCCGTGTTCCTTCCACATGAATGCACCCGAGCCTCCCCACTACTCGGGTTACGGAGACTCGTCGCCCGAGGACGAATCGAGTTCCACGGATCATTTACGCTCGTCTACCGATGGCAAACACAAAATGGAATCTAATCTCGCCGACGACTTGGACGCAGAGAACGACGCCAGTCTGTTAAGCCGGAAACGCATGTCACGTGCATGTATTCGGTGCCGTTTTAGGCACACCCGGTGTCCCGGCGGACAACCCTGCTCCAAGTGCACTTTGGCCAAGATGAAATGTGAATATGTTGAGTACGAAAAACGACTCGTGGTGACGCGGAAATATCTTTTCCAGCTCCAGGGCGAGATTGCGCGGCTCAAAAACGAAAACGCATCGCTTCGGAACGGCATCAAGGAGGAAGAGGCTCGCCGAATGGCTCCTCCAGAGCCTCCTCAACCGGTTTTGGATTTGAAACCCAATTCCGCTTTCGGAGGAACTCCCTTGGGGGACGGCCTTCCTCCGCAATTAGCTCCTTTCGGAGATGATGGAGATAACGAGGTGATTCATCCTTCGCTTGACAAATATGGCAGATTGATCCAGTCCCGAACTGGCGAAAAGTTGTATGTGGGGTCCTCCTCGATGACGCTTTTCGGGTTGGAAATCCAGAACATGGCTCCGGCCTTTGGGTCGAATCTTTTACATCCGAATTCCGCGGGCACCACTCCGGCGGATTCTCCCCAGAACAATTTTGGAACGTATGAAGCCATCCCTGGGTCTGCTTCGGAGATCAAAAGAGAAACGAAGATTTTGGAGAAAGAAGGAAACGCTTACAATATCACGTTGGCCAAAACCAACACGAGACCCGGGCTCTCGGTGAACTTCACGCTTCCGTCGTATTCGTACGCCATTCTTCTTGTGGATACGTTCATCAACTACAATGACGGGTGCTTCTACTTCTTCAACGAGGGCCTCGTCAAGAAGTTCTTGATGAATCTCTACTCGGGTAATTCCTTGGAAAACAAAAAGATCATAAAAAGAAACATTATCCGTCATTTTGGCCCTGCGGACGACGAGAACACAATCAAGAAAGACACCGACGACGACACCATTCTTGAGACGATCTGGTTCTGCAAGATCCTCTTGGTTTTTGCCATTGGCGAGATGTACTTGGGCACCGAGTCTGACACCCACATCGAAAAGCTGAAGCAAGACCGGATCATCACCTACGGGAAAAACAAGAAAAGAGCCTTGGGCAAAAGAAACACACTTCCGGGCTCGGGGTTCTTCTACCAAGCCTCGGAGCTTTTCACCGGTTTGTTCGCTTCCGGAGCCATTGACAATATAACCAAAGATGGAGGAATTGAGGTCATGTTGTTGTATGCCTTCTACTTGCAAGTGGCCGACTGCACGATTGCGTCGTATTTCTATTTCGGGTTGGCTTTGCGCTCCACGTTAATCTTGGGGTGGCATGTGGACGCGGACATGGAGAACTTGAACCGGTTCGAATTGGAACACCGCAGGAGAATATGGTGGACGGTGTACATGTACGAACGGATGTTGTCGTCCAAGGCGGGGTTGCCTTTGAGTTTTGCGGACGACAGTGTGTCCACAGAGCTTCCATTCGACTTCAAAATCAACCTAGACGACTTCCCTCGCGACGACAACGATGTGCGAGGTTACTACATCTTCCCTTCGGCCGAGTACATCAACAACTGTGTGACCATTACCCAGATCAACGCCATCATCTTGTCGTCGTTGTACACCAAGCAGCCCACGGCCAACATTCTCCCTGTGGTTTCTGACTTGGTGCAGAGGTTGTTCAACTGGAAGAACTCTCTCCCGGAGTTCTTGAGAGTGGACTTCTCCAAGGACGACGTCAAGATCTCGCGGTTGATCGTCAACCTAATGACGGAATATTTCCAGGGCATGAACTTGGCGGTGCGTCCGTTGCTTTTTCATTTTGCTACCAAGAAGTTGAAAGAGCTCCAGGTGCAAAACACGAACAAGTTCGTCGACCTCTCGAAGTATTCCAAGAACGTTCTCACGTTGTTGAACGCGTCGTTCCAGGCTTCCATCAATACCATCAAGTGCATTTGGGCGTTGCTTCCGCAGAACATGGTTGCCTTGTTCGGGTGGATGGACCGTGAGTACTTGTTCACTTCGGCCTCAACGTTAATTCTTTTCAACGCCTCCTTCGGAGTCCACGACGCAACTAGAATCCATCTAGACCATGCCTTGACTTGTTTCACAAAGATGAAGAGACTCGGAAACTATCCTGCTGCCCTTCGTCGTGCGCAATTGCTCAAATTGATCAAAGTGCTTGATTTCAACGGAGTGATGCAAGATCTACTACTGAAACACGATGACGAGGCCCGGAACTCGCCTCCCGACCAGCATGCACCCATGGATGTGGACCAGAATCCGTTTGGAGAAACCATGCCCTTCGTGAACGTCACAGGAGGATTCGCACCGTTCCAGCCTGTTCCAACACACGACCCACCCATGTCGCATCTTCCCGAGCCACTCCGCTCGAATCTAGATTTCATCCAGTTCAATGGGCCCGTGCCCTCGTCGACGAGGGCCATGTCCAACAGACACACGCCAACCATTCCTGCCTCGGCGAACTTGAATGAAGCAGCGTTCGATTTCAATTTGAGAAACGACGCCAACGGTGCCGGTGGAGATGTGTTCGTCAACTCAGACTTGGCCGGTATCGAAGGGTTGACGTATCTAGACGAAGAGCAGAAGTTGTGGAACGAAATCACCAACGATGCGGTTTGGTTGCAGCCGGGTACCGGCAACCCCAGCTCCGCTCCTCGGCCAGAGCACAGTTCTGCGCTGTTCGGAAGCGATTTCATGCAAAACGTCCGAAACGCTCGCACCTATGTCGCAAGCGAGTCGACCACCTCCATGAGCAATTTTGTGGGTGCCTACAGCGACATCATCAACCAGGAGTTCCAGGACGACCGTCTTGATTAGGTGGTATTTTATAGAAGTTACAAACACTGGCGAGCAGTTGGAGTAGTGGTACAATTAGGCCGGCTCAGAAGAAATCCATCCGGGGAAACTCGGTGTTCCCGTTTTGTTGCTGGAGTATTTGCTGCGGGGATATCGACATCGCCTGCAAGCCTGTGTTGGCGAACCCGCCGGCATAGCCTCCGCCAAACGCCGGCCCGTCGGGCTCCTTGTTGACCATCTGCGGTGAGATGCTGGGGTTGTAGGACATTTCGCTCTTTTGGGGAGCTCTTCCCTGAAAGTTGGCCTGCGGCGAGTTGAACGACGGCTGGGCCAAGTTGAACTGGCTGAACGCCTGTACAGGCGGTTGAGAGACGTTTTGTCTCTGTTGAAGATGCGAGAGGTCCTGTTGTCTTTGTGGTTCCTGTGGTTGTTGTAGTCTCTGTGGTCGCTGTGGTTGTTGTCTTTGAGGTGGTTGCTGTGGTTGCTGTGGTTGATGTGGTTGCTGTGGTTGCTGTGGTTGCTGTGGTTGCTGCAGCTGCTGTGGTTGCTGTGATTGCTGCCCCCCTCGTTCCTGTTGGAGTTTCATCTGTTGGATCTTCATCTTCAAAAATTGAAGAGCATCCGGATACAAGTCCTGGAGCCGCTTGTAGAGCTGCCGCAACTCGGGCATCTCCGCCGGCGCCGACAATATCACGGGAAATTGGAGGCGGTTAGGTTGTTGTGCTGCCGCTTTGTTGTGATACTGGTCGCTGATGTACGACAACACCGAGAGGTTGCACTGTAGCCGGCGATTCAAGTTGTTGTACTGTTCCAACACAGCTTGCCGGCCCTGCGGCAGCAACTGCTGGATGGCTTGCTGGTTGGAAAGAATTGTGACGTAAATGTGATACGCCTTTTTGATGAGCTGGGAGTTGATCAAGAGAAGAGCCGTGGCACGGTCTCTGTCGACGTCGATGGGTCTTCGTTCGGACATTGGAATAGTCACGGTGTTGGATTTGCTCTTTGCTGTGGTTGGGTTTTGCTGTGTTTGCTGTGGTTGGTGTGATTGTTAGTGAGATGAATTTATTTTTGTTTGCGAACGTGCACTCCCGGATCGCGTTCGGGAACTGTCAAGTGAAATGACAGATTTCAATCGTGATTCCTTTTTGATTCTTTTCTTCACTAATGATACTTCTTTGTTTTTTTCTTCACTCATAATACTTCTTTGTTGCTTTCTTCACTCATGATACTTCTTTGTTTCTTTCTTCACTTATGATACTTCTTTGTTTCTTTCTGCACTCATGATTCTGCTTTGACATTCGTAGATATTCTCGTTATTCTCCCGTATTTGTACTTGTATTTTCACAACTTGCTGGTCAATTCAGGAACGGCTTCGTTGAGGTCGGCAACCAATCCAATGTCAGCAACATTGAAAATGGGCGCCTCGGGATCTTTGTTGATCGCAACAATGGTCTTGGAATCCTTCATTCCGGCAAGGTGCTGGATAGCCCCGGAGATTCCAACCGCAACGTACAAGTCTGGGGCCACAATCTTTCCCGTCTGGCCGACCTGCAACGAGTTGTCACAGTAGCCAGCGTCAACGGCGGCTCTGGAGGCTCCAACAGCTGCGTTCAATTTTTCAGCCAACGGCTCGATCAAAGCATTGAAAGTCTCCTGGTTCTTCAAACCACGCCCGCCAGCAACAACCTTGGAAGCTCCTCCCAACTCGGGTCTCTCGGAAGTTATCAACTGTTCGCCAACAAACTCAGTTCTGTTGCAAGACTCCGTCGTTCCAGCGAAGTCTTCCACGGAAGCCGCACCAGTTAAGGCTGCGGGCGCAAATGCCGAGGATCTGAACGATGCAAGCACGATTTTGTCGCTTGTTCTGACCGTGGCCAAAGCGTTTCCGGCGTAGATGGGCCGCACGAAGGTGTCCTCAGATTCCACCCTGATGACGTCCGAAATGGGCTGCACATCAAGCAAAGCACCTAATCTGGGCAAAACAGACTTGCCCACCGCACTGGCAGCCACGGCAAAGTGCGTGAACCCTTTGCTTTCCACGGCGTCTTTGAACAATGGTGCCAATTCTTCGGCAAGGTAGTGGTCGTACTTGGAGCCCTTGGCAACCAAAACAGCGGCGATTCCGTCGATCTTGGCAGCCTCGCTGGCCGCCTTCTCGCCTTCTGTGCCTGCTAAAATGGCTGTAACGGGCTTGCCAATGGCCCTTGCTGCGGTGATTGCCGACAAAGAAGCGGGCGAGATTTTGCCGTTTGCGGCCTCAACAAAGGCCAAGGTATCCAATCTCAAAGCAGACTGGGCGAAGAGTCTTCTGCTGGCAATTGCACGCAACATGTTGGGCTTCGTTTGGTGTCTCGATTCAAAATTTTCAAGTTTCACTCTTGTGCAGGCGACCCGGTCGGTAGGTTTCGAGGTAAGGTGAACGGGAGAATTTGGGACTGGTGGCAAGGAAATCAAGGACATACTTGTCGCTTTTGGTCGGTGGTTGGTGATCGGGTCTCGGAAGAAATTTGGGGTTCAGAAGGTGCTGTAAATTCTGGCATCAATTGGCTGCGAAATGACAGAATCAGCATCGACTCAGCTACTGGAATACCCAGAAGAGAAGGGAAAGTTCCAAAAGGAATACTTTTTTCGGGTGCTGGAATGTTCTGCTCCAAAATCCAGAGATTGACCAGCTTCAACAGCTTACTCCCCTCCTTTCCCTTGTTCAGGCTGGTTGGCCCACTCAAGTTTATTCTCCGTTTCGAAGTCTTTCATTCTGGACAGAAACCAGTTCTTTGATTCCTCCGTTTCCACTCGAGTCATCTCGTTGATCTTCAATGTTGTAAGCAGCACCATGTCCTCTTCTGATAGACACAACTTCTGAGACTCTGGATCTAGTTCTTTTCTTCTTTTTCTGATCACTCGAATAGGAATTGCTGAGGCGGCGTTTCCCAAAGACAAGTCAATCTTTTGCTTCAAGTTGAATATCCTGTTCATGTAACTGAAATCATCCCAGCGGCCATGTGCAACTTCATTGTTGTACATTTCTGAAAAGGAGGAGGAAAGCGTGCGAATGGTTTCGAGAGAAGGATCGTGGAACAAGTTGATATGATCGATGATATGGTCAATTTCTTGGAGGTAAGCATTCAGCGCTGTGGCGCTCGTTTCAGAAGTTAACATTAAAGTCACTTTCCACTATCTGAAACTCGAAGTTGACAATTTGAGGAAAACTAGGGGAGTATGGAAGAAATTGGTTGCTCTCTTTGGGAAATAAGGTGGTGTAAGAAGTTCTTTGGGGCGAAATGAATAATTCGGGGTAGGTGACTTAGAATATCAAAACACAACGATAAATTATGTAGCCCTTTTCCAAAGATACAGAATAAAACCTTTTCAAAAAATGGATGGTGTCCTGAATAACTTCATAATCCGGCATGTCACGAAAGTGAATGGCTGCAAAATCAAAAACCATGAGGGCTATCACCAGCAAAACTACAGCTGACAGAAAGAACCTCTCTTAAGCAAACTCCCTCTGGCTTCCTTGGGTTCGCTTTTATCTCCCAATTCGGCCACTTGCATGAAAGCGGAATCCCACTTATATAGGTGTTTGTGTTGCAGCAAGAGAAGCTTTTTTTCTTCTTTATCGATTAGCCTCAGATTCACCGCATAAGTTGCACAGCAATCCTCTAATCCCTCAGCCCTCCTTCAACCTCGTCAAGCAATGATGATCTTGAATTTCCTCGCAGATATGGCCCAATTTATTGGGTCTTCTTTCTGTGTCCCAACTCATGGACACCCGGATTACCCTGGAATTCCAACTCCAGTGTTTTCTGAGTTCAGTCCAATTGACTCCCCTGTCAACGATGGTACCACTCCCATCACCACCCAATTTTCCCCAGCCTCGGTCAAACAAGATTTTGAAGGCTCCACTGTCCCCAAAAGGAGAAAATCGGTGAAGAGAGCTTTGAAAAAGGCGTCGAGAAAGCTTCTGAAGATCAAGAAATTAGCCAAGCCCTCTGTCTCCTCTCCCTCTTCTGCCTCCTCTGTCACCCCTCTTATTAATTCTCCCACTTCTGCTGATATCACCAACCACGTCATTGTCAACGATTCCCTTTCTTCTGCAAGTTTTACCGGCCACTTGGCTGATCCATTAACTTCTGACCCTGACGATGGTCCTCTTCCTCTCAATTTCCTGTTGCAACAAAGAGGATCGGGATTTTCCTCTTCCGAGCCACCAAGCAACTCACTACCAACTCTGATTACCGAGGAACCCGTCACTACTATCGCATTCCCATCTCCTGCCGTTTCTTACATGTGGATGATGAGAATGATCGTGATGTGGGCCAAAAGAGGTTGGTGTTTCAAGACAAATTCATGGTCCGCAAACTCGAAGAATTCTTCCTCTTTAAAACCGCCTTTCCTTGCTCTCGGTTGTCCTTCTGTTCCTGGCTTTCCTGGTATTCTTGGCTTTGGCTCTGCTTTTCGCATTTTCGCACCCAAACTTGTTGCAGTGCGTCGTTCAGCCGTTGAGAATTCCCTATTAGGAAGCCCTCATGCACAATCTAAAAGCCACTGCGCAATCTCCCACCACCGCATTGGTCCAAATGGAGCACCTTCAGCTTCTCTGTTTTTATTGCCACCCGCTGTTAACCGGTCCCTGTCCAATTTCTCGAAGGTTCCCCCAATTTGGTCTTTTGCTTCCAGAAAAGTGGAAAATCAAATCAACGGTTCGAAATGGCTTCTTGGCTCTACCAATCAAGACACTCCAGCTCCTACCAGCCCCCAACGTGATTCCGAACTGGCGGTCAGAACACTGATTTACGAGTTCTTTTCTGCTGTGGCGCCTTCTCTCTTATCAGTTGAATCCACTTCCTCCCCTCAAATTGATGAGATTATCGAAGAAATCAGTACCGAACCAAACGAGGCCTCTCTTTTCACGGAACCTGAGGCCAAGCTGGAAACCGCAGTTTTCAAGAACGCAGCCATTATCAATTTAGTGAAGGACGGTTTCGCTACTGAATCACCCAAAGAAAACGAATCTCTGGAATACACAGATGAGCATTCTTCAAGTGAGAACAATGTCTCTACACCAACGAAGAGGTACATTTCAGGCAACTGCTTGGACGCTGGTTCCAACATCTTGTCTTCTTCTGCTCCTGTTACTGCTCTCCCAACATCTGCACTTGTCGAAAGACTTCCGGAGACATCTTCAGGAACTATTGGGTCTCGCTGGACACCTATTTCCTTCGCTGATCTCTTCCAAGATTGCTCAGTGAGTTCCACTAGTGTTTCTGCTCCAAAACTCGCTGTGGCAACTCCTGCAACTGAAAGGCACCGATTTGAAGTGCAACAAACTCCTGCAACTTCGTGCACTTCAATTTGGAAACCTATTACCTTGGCTGAACTTTTCAAAGAAGGCTCTGTGTGCTCCAAAGATGAAGCTCCTCAGGCAATCACGTTGGAGGAGTTGGAAAAGTCCTTGCTTCGAGAATGTCTGGACTTGATCACTGACCTCCAAGAAACTGCCTCTCCTCTCGCTTCTTTTCAAGAAGAACTCGAGCAATTGAAAGCCATGATTCTCTTTGACGTTGCGCACATTACTGACGTTGAGTACGACACCCAAATTTCAAACTTGGTGTTGCAATTCCGTCTCGTGTTTGGATACTTGTCTGACTACTTTTCCGAGCAGATCTCAGAGTACTCCGGGATTTGTGCCAGCTTCAGAGAAGCCACGCAGATTCTCCAAGAGTCTTCGCTCCTGGGAGATATTCTCTCAGCTTCTTTCCAAAAACTCAAGGGCAGATTATATGAGTTGCCGATTTCCAAAGGCCTTGGTGAAGTTACTGCCGAGCTCGAGTCGATGGGTGGGGAAATCACAAGATCCCTTTCGATCCAAAGGAAAACTGACTCCCAGGTGTTCAGGGCCAAGAACCTTAACTCTGAGATGGATTCACTGGTTGAGTCCATTGTTCTGAAAATAAAAAACTCTCGTTATTTGAGAGCAGAAGTCTTGGAGATCTACGACAACTTCTCCAGACAACACTGGACTGGGGAGCTCGATGATCCTGAGGACCTTGCTTTCTTTCTTGGAAAGCTGGACTCCGACAAAAGCTTCGAGGACCATGAAAACATTGACGTTGTGGCTGAAACGATGCTCGACGATTTAAGCAAGTTGAACGATGACCTCAATCGTATTTCTGGTCTCAATTCTGGCCTCCATCTTGGATTCTTGGATCTTAGTGCTGCCGTTGAGAACAGAAAGAAGATTTGCAGAGCTGCCTTAGAAGGCTAGTTTGAGTTTACATCATATATATCTAATAAAAGAGAATTGAAGTGCGAGTTGAGAAACTTGTTTAGAGTTCTGGGAAGGCAGTTATGACAGTGGATCTCTCTTTGAATTCTCACAATCAACCGTTCTCCTTTTATAATAATCGTCGGCCGAAGCTTTGGTGTCATATGATTCCGTGTGACTCTTGCTGAAGTCACCCAAAGCTTCTTTCTTCCAATATTTTCTCGCTTCTCCCTTTTCTATGTCGCAGCCCATTCCCTTCACCTTCCTCTAAATAATTCTTTTACCTTTCACCAGTATTTCTCTTCAACCTTGTCTACTAGACTCCATACTGAACTCCACCCATCTGCTCTACTGTTTTTCGAATCTATTCCGGTCAATTTCAAGGTTTTCCAAAACGACGCCAATAATCACCACATGCACTGCGCAGATTAATTGACCATAGTGCGCACTCGTGGGTTCTCCACACTTTCTCATTTGGCACATTTATTACGCCATCTTCCAGAAATCAAGATCTAGGGCTCAACTCAGTTGTGCCCTATTGTTCGCCGCACCAACATTTCGAACATAATTCCATAGAGTCGTTCGACGGGTTATTGGCACTGGAGCATTCGTCTTGTGAATTTATTGTCCTCTTGCATACAATAGAGCCTCGAGCATCCATGACCATTTAAGCTCTTTTCATTTGCTTAGATCCAATTTCTGCGTCATGAAGAATTTCAACGGTCGGGGCCGAACCCAGGGAATCGACCAAGCCTCGGGCGAAAGAATCACCAGCCCAACTCCAAGCATAAGGCACATTTCTCATCGAAGAGTCATTGGAGCAGAAAGGGAATCGCTATTGCCCAAGCAAAACTCAAACGACTACCTCAATTTTGGCACGATATCGTCGTCTAAACTCAAAAATGAGAGAAGCTCGGACGACGAGTCGATCGTTTACAAGCCTTCCTCGGGAATGGAACACGCTCCAAGCGTTGACGTAATTCTGCCGAGCCAGAGCCACTATAATCAGGCCTTATCCCCGATTTCTGAATACACTCCTGCCACTGGAAACGATTCGGTGGATTGGGGAACGCTATTGCCCTACTACTTGCCTGTTTTGTCCTGGATTTTCCAGTATTGTCCGTCATACTTTCTTGGCGACTTGATCGGTGGAATTTCGCTTGCAACTTTCCAGATTCCACTCGCCATTTCTTACTCGACGTCATTGGCGAAACTGCCCATTACATGTGGTTTGCTTTCGCTCGGTATCGCACCCTTGATATACTTGATTTTGGGCTCTGTGCCTCAGATGATTGTGGGCCCGGAGGCTCCAATTTCTTTGATTGTAGGTCAGGCAGTGGAGCCTTTGTTGCACCACGCAAAGAAAAAGAACCTCGATCCGGTCGAGTATGTTGTGGCCATTACGCTTACAAGTGGTGCTACATTGCTCGGCTTTGGTTTAGGAAGATTTGGATTCTTGGACAATGTGCTTTGCGAATCTTTGCTTAAAGGTTTCATATGTGGTGTTGGTGTGGTCATGGTGATCAACTCCTCCATCACTATGCTAGGTCTCACTGAAGTCTTAGAAAGAGTCGCCAATGATCTGAAATCCATGGACATCCACTCGCCATTTGACAAATTGAAGTTTGTTATGTTGCATTTTTCCGAATACCACCCTCTCACTTTTCAGGTGAGTATGGGAGCATTTGCGGTGGTGATGATTATTCGTTACTTGAAGTCACAAGCAGCAAAATCTGAACGCAAGCAATTGAAAAACGTTGTCTACATTCCTGAAATCTTATTGGTCGTCGTGGTCACGACGGTTCTTTGCGACGTGTATCAGTGGAATCACTCCGGGCTTGAAATCGTGGGTTCTATTGAAAATGCATCTCAGGGAATCGTTCTTTACAATCCCTTCTCGAGGCGAATGTGGCCGTTGATCAAAGCGCTCAGTCCTTCTGGTTTCCTGTGTGCCATGCTTGGGTTCTTCGAGTCCACAACTGCCCTGAAATCTTTGGGCTCCAGGTACGATTTGCCAATTTCATCCAATCGAGAATTGGTGGCTCTCGGTGCCATCAATGTTGTCGGAGCCTTATTTGGCGCCCTTCCGGCTTTTGGTGGCTATGGAAGATCGAAGATTAATGCCATTTCAGCCAAGTCCACCACTTCTGGTGCCATCATGGGTTTGATCTCTTTCGCGACCATTGGTTCCATTCTTGAGTATTTGCACTACATTCCAAAGTGCATTCTCAGTGTTATTACTGCCGTCATTGGTATCCTGTTGATGGGAGAAGCACCAGTGGAACTCTATTTCCATTGGAGAAGTCGTGGGTTCGATGAGCTATTCACTTTCGCCATCACCGTGCTTACCACCTTGTTCTTTTCTATGGAAGCTGGAATTGCAGTTGGTTTGATCTATCTGTTGCTAAGAGTCATCAAGAATTCTGCCGAGTCCAGAATTCAGATCTTAGGAAGAGTTCCTGGAACCAATACTTTCTTAGACGCAGATCTCGCTACTGACCTCGAAGGATATGGATTGGTCGATGGGTACACTCCACTGTCAGGTCCTCGGGTGAAAGATGGCACCTTCAGAAAGAGATTGGCCTCACAGTTAAATCTCTTTACAGACTCATTCCGACCACTCAACTTCCAAGCCTTGGAAGAAATTGAAGGTTGCTTGATCATCAAAATCCCTGAACCGTTGACTTTTACCAACGCAAGCGATTTGCGTGCTCGTCTTAAGCGAGTTGAAATGTATGGGTCTGCAAAAGCACATCCTGCTCAGAAAAGAAGTCGAGATCTTACGATGACAAAGTACATGATTTTTGACTTGGAAGACATGGCCTATGTCGACTCCTCGGCTGCCCAGATCTTAAAGGCGTCTTTGCTCAGCTACCAGAAGAGAGGAATTCGCTGTTTCTTCGTGAGAGTCAGCAAGAACTCGAAGTTGAGAAAGAGACTTAGAGCCACTGGGATCTTTGACGTTTTGACGGAAGATTTGAGCTCGATGAACTACTTTGAAATTCACAAGAGACTAGAGTCGAGCAAACGTGTCAGGAACGACCACACAATCGACGATACCTTGAGTAATCAGCTGGACACTGATGACATTAGCGAGGCCACGGAAAATCCAAACTCCCCATATTACGAGCATATCCGAAGTGCCCTCAAATTCATCGACTACTACGAGGTCTATTCCTCCGACATCACAATAGAACAAGGGATTGTATAAGACATTGGAAAATCATATTTGATTAGTGTCACGTGCACTTATATATCAATGCGCGTTGAAGTAAGATGAGAGATTCAACTTCAAGTAGTCAGCATGGCTGAAGATCAACAGGAAATAAATATCAAAGACGAATACGAGTTGTGGCGCAAAAACTGCCGCTTCATGTACGAGTTCGTCAGTGAAACGGCTTTGACCTGGCCCTCTCTCACGGTCCAATGGTTGCCGGACCACCAAATCAATGAAACCATTGAAGCCAAGTTGTTGTTGGGAACGCATACGTCAGGAGAAGCCACGGATTACTTGAAGCTTGCGTCCACGCAATTGCCCAACACAAACTGGAAAGGTGAGGAGGGAAGCAAGCCCAAGGTTTCTTCAAGAATAAAGATAACAAACAAATTCGAGAGTTCCAGTGAAATCAACAGAGCTCGGTACATGCCACAGGATTCCAAGGTAGTGGCTACCATCAACGGAAATGGAGAGGTAGATCTTTTCAACTTGGAAAGCAAAGAAGCTTTCGGACACATTAGTCCTCATTCTGAAAACGGGTACGGATTGTCGTGGAACAAATTCGACAAGGGATTCTTGCTTTCGTCATCTGACGACAAAACTGTAGTTTTGACAGACATCAACGCCCTCGATAAGAACGACGGACTACTTCTAAGAACAGAAGTTAACACAGACATAGTCAACGATGTGAAATGGCATTCTTTCGACAACAACGTGTTTGGGTCTGTTTCAGACGACCAGAAGCTTCTTCTTTTTGACACAAGAAATCCCCAGAAACCTGTGTCCAGTTACTATAGTGAAGACTCCAAAGGCATCAACTCTTTGGCATTCTCACCCTTTTCGCGTAACTTGGCAGCAATTGGCAACACCAACTCCAACATCAACTTGTTGGATCTCCGGATGCTTTCGAACGGCTTGCTTCACACCATGATGGGGCACGCAGATGCGATCACGTGCTTGGAGTTCTCCCCACACAAGGACGGAATAGTAGCCTCGGGCTCGCAAGACCGCAGAGTGATTATTTGGGACTTGACCAAGATCGGGGAAGAGCAGGTGCAAGAAGATGCCGAGGACGGGTGTCCGGAAATTTTCATGATGCATGCTGGCCACACGGGTGCGGTCACTGATCTCAGCTGGTGTCCATTTGTGGACTGGACGCTTGCTTCGGTTGCTGACGATAACATTGTTCATCTTTGGGAAGTCAGCAAGTCTTTGGTGGAAGACAAGCCTGCCGAGTTGAAAGACAGTGATCTAGAGTAGAGGAAGCGTTGATAGACATCGATTTACAGTGAAGGAAGAGTGGAAAGACAGTGATCGAGAGTAGAGGGAAAGTGAAGAAAACAAGTGTGTGCTGTGGGGTGCCAGTGACGCCCAACGAACGTTCTACGTTGACTTCACAGTTTTCATAACATGAAGTTCAGAAGAAAAGGTTATCTCTTTAGAGTTCCGATCCGAATTTCGCACGACGTTTGTGAGGGAAAAGTCAAATTGCGCTCGAGTGTGACAACATTCCCCTTCAAACTAATCATGTCCGACTTCCCACCTAACTTGTCTATCCGTCCATTGACCATAGATGACGTCGAGCTGTGCGTGGCTTTAGAGACTAAAGGTTTTCCGGAGTCTGAAAGATGCTCTGCCGAGAAATTCAAATACAGATTGACCGTGTGTCCAGAACTATGTTCAGGATTGTTCATCAGGGAGTATGGGTACAAGTACAACGCGATCAACTTGCCCGAGGTTGCTGAGAAGTTAGAGAAGGAGAAATTGACCAAAGGTGGCGAAACCGGATCTCAGGACGACGACGAAATCGCCGAAGATGACGAAGAGGACGATTACGAGAACTTGCCTGTCAAGCTGTCGGTGGTAAAGGAAACCTTGGTGGGCCACATCATTGCCACGAAGATATATACCGAGCGCATCACCGAAACTTCTATGGACCTTCCAATCGAGGGCGACGCCACCACTGGCCACATCGAACAGTCTAGAACCATCGGGATCCACGGCTTGGTGATCGATCCCGAGTGGCAGGGAAAGAACTTGGGCACTTTGTTAATGCATGATTACATCCAAAAGTTGTCCAACCAGGATTTGGGCAGCAAGGTTGTGATCATTGCCCACAAGCGCTTGATTCCATTCTACGAGAAGATTGGGTTTATTGACCATGGTGAGAGTGCCTGCAAGTTTGCCGGTGAAGTCTGGTACGACTTGTCCATTGACTTGGTGCCACAGGAAGACGAGTAACTACTGCTCGGGGCGAGTAACGAACTCCTCAGGAAGAGCAAAAGTCTCCTCAAGGAGAGTATGCTTCTCTTCTTGGAACGAGTTATCATCTAAAGGTTGAAGCTGTTCCTGCTTATTGTTGCACTATGTAGTATTTATTAATATTACCACGTATTTTTGTGAATGGTCAACTGTTTGGCTTCTTCATTCAAGGTTTCATTGTGTTTTATGTTTATATCTCAGCAATTGTCTACATTTTACGACTAACTTAAGTCTTCACCACTGTTCCTTCATATTTATTGTGCGCATTAACATCCAAATTTCAATATCCAGAGCAATGGTCAAAGTCCCGGAACCTCTACGGATCTTGTTTGAGACGTTCCCTCTCAAGACTTATTCGCCAATTCCTAATCTGGATTCAAAGTTTAGGGATCAAGTGCATCACTTCGGAAAGAAAAGCTCCAACAATGCAGACAAAGCAGAGACCTTCTATTTGGGAGTCCATAACGTCAAACGCATAGAAATTGGCGGAAAAGGGAAACTCATTCCGACAGATCCCTTTTCCTTGGCTGACAGCTTGGTTCTCTGTCATCGTCATGGATTGCTCCTTCCGTCTGAAGATGGCGCAAAATCCCACCATTGCATCATGACGTTCTCGTACCAGGCATCACCGAATAACGAATTGCCTATTTTGATTGAAACCAGTGGCGATGTCACTCGTAGCATCAGAAATCCTCAAGAAATCCGTGAGTCCATGTCCATTAACAATTTTGGTGAGAATGCTCAAGCATTTCTTGTCAACCAATTTCTAGACAATTTGAACGATCTCTGGACCTTAATACTCCTTGCTGACCTTCCCGCAAACAACACTTCTGCCTTCAGTGCTATATTTGGCGAAGATCCTGAGGTAGCATCGAGCAGCTCAATTGTCGGCCTAAAATTACTCAAACTAGTCAGTGACATCCCCCAATGGAGTTCTTTCAAAGTGAGATACGCACATCTTTTCGATAACAAGAAGTCGTACGCTGCCAATCTTCCGTTCCGTCTCGCGCGTGAATCGTTCCTCGAAGTTTTTGCAATCTCTGATCCGAACTCTTTGGAAAAGGTCTACTTCGAGAAACTATTGGAGTTCGAGAGGAGCTTGCCTCTTTTGTGGAAATACTTAGAATCCACAGAGGAATCGGAAGCTAGAACTGTCATAGAATTGAAGATTGTCTCTTTCGTGATTTGCATTGAGCAGTTTCTCTCCGAGGGCACTCACGTTGGTCGAATGATGCGGATGGAGAAACTCGCAGACATTATTCATCACAGCAAGACTGTTCTTGAAAAGTTTTAGGACTGACTCGTGAGCATTTGTTCATTATATATATGAAGGTTACTGAATAGCAAGAGAGTTGACATTGCTGGTCAATAAGGAATTGACATTGTCTTCTATGATCTTGTCAGAAGTTTCGGACAAATGCTTTTTGGGGTCTTGTTTGCCCACGTATCTAGTCTTCAATTGGTCCTCCAGCAACTCTTTTTCTTCCGCAACTCTCTCGTTGTACAACTTTGCGATTTTCACCAAACTCTGGACATTGTCCAAATTCTCGTGTTCCGTGTGGTTGTAGTCCACCATCTTCAATCCACTTTGCCACGTTTTCTTGTGCAAGTTCAAAAGCATGTTCGTTTCGTTCTGTGTTTTGTGGTAGTCGATGTTCAACGAGTAATAATGCCTGTTGAGACCGTGGATCAAAGCTTGAATCGACGGTTTATTCAAGTGACCAACGTTCGATGTGGTCTGTCTAGGTTCCTGACCTCTCATTAAAGTGGTAGCATCGATAGTTCTGAATGCATCAATTACAACTTTTCCCTTCACCGATTGGATTGGATCGATGACAACAGCAACTGCACGCTTGTTCAACTGCTCAAAACTCTGTTGAGTGTTGACATCCACCGACGAAAGCCAACATCCAAAACCAGGGTGAGAATGGTACCATCCCACAACCATTTGGTCCCTTCCAGTTTGTCTCAACATGTCCATCATTTTCGTTTGGAAGACGTCGTCCACGGCTTCAACAGAAACACCGGTTCCCGATTGGGGCATGGCAAACACGTCGATCACATGGATTGTGAAGTCGTCCACAAACTCGCCAAGCATCAATCCCATGACTTCCATCGGAACACCTGCTCTTCCGTGTTTAAGCATTTTCAATAGAGCCAAGGACGAGATGTAGACGGTTTCGGAATTGTCAATTGCGGGGGCATCCGTCAGTGGGGGGCCTCCAGATCCGCCCAAGCCGCCTCCGCCGCCTAATAATCTCTGTAATCTTTCCATTTTGTTGAGGTGAGAAAGTGTGATTATTCATCTTCACTAACTACGCTCGCTGATAGTGGCAACAACGGAATCGGTCTACGCACGCCTCGGTTTGGATTTTGCACCCAAGTATTACTTAGAGGCTTCTAAGGCTTCCACTGAAGTCATTGATGTTTCCCTGGTGAATCCGAATATTCCTGCCTTGCATTCGATGTCGATTTCTTGAACCCAATTAGTAATATTTGCTTGTTCTTCGTCCAATTCCGCAGTGTTCAAGGAAAGTCAAACCTCCCAGAACGCAAGAACATTAATTTTCAAAATGCAGATTTTATGGTCCTCTGTCACCCAAATGGACTTCAAAATATCTCGGTAAGGACTGCCCCAATTATTTGAACTTTCAGCGTTCACAATGAAAATGCAACAATGCAATGTGCAGACACGGCGCCCAATTATTCACTATCAAAGCGGAAACCAACACATCGACAAGGCCGAACACTTCCACCGCTTCAAACTTCTGAAAGCAAATAACACACCTTTCAACGAATACCGCTTTAGGCGCAAAAGAGGGTCGAATTCTGAACGATCTAGTAGCGAAAATAGTGCGACATGCCAAAATCCTGTACCCCACGTATGCCGTGCATTGAAACGGCACATATAAATCCAGAGGATTTCGCTTTAGAATTCTCTAGCCATGACCACCGGACCTGAGTCTATCAAAGGACACAAATATCCTGCCAAGGAGCACGCCAGAAGAGCGTTGGCTCACTTCAAAGAAAAGAAAACTGTTCCTAGGACATGTTTCTTTATCAGTGGGGAGGATAACGAGCTCTACCAGTACTGTGACCAGAACAAGCCCGTCCGCCAGAACCGCTACTTCTTCTACTTGAGTGGTTGTGAAATTCCTGGCTCTCACGTTTTGTATGAGAGTGAAAAGGACCAGTTGACGTTGTTCCTTCCTAATATTGACCAGGACGATGTCATGTGGTCGGGCATGCCTCTCCTGATCGAGGGTGCCTTGGAAAAATACGACGTTGATATTGTCAAGTATGTGAGCGCAATGAAGGAAACTGTGGAGGTTGTGAAAAAAGAAGGCAGTACCATTTACACTACTGATTTCAACAAGTGGAACGCACTGGTCAAGGGCAGCTTGATCGAGAACGACAAAGACTTCTTTTATGCGTTGGACGAGTCGAGACTTATCAAGGATTGGTACGAGATTGAATTGATGAAACATGCTGCAGCTATCACTGACAATTGTCACCTTGCTGTGATGTCTGCCATCCCGATTGAGACAAACGAGACACACATTCACGCAGAATTCATGTACCACGCTCTCAGACAAGGCTCCAAGTATCAGCTGTATGACCCGATCTGCTGTTCTGGTCCGAACTGCTCTACGTTGCACTACGTCAAAAACGATGACGAGATTGACACTGCCAAGAGGTCAATTCTCATTGATGCTGGTGCAGAATGGAGCTGCTACGCTTCCGACGTCACTAGATGCTTTCCAATCAACGGAGACTGGACGAAAGAGCACCTAGACATCTACAACACAGTCTTGAAAATGCAACAAACCACAATGAACCTCATTAAACCAGGTGCAAGCTGGGACGATATCCATATAGAAGCCCACAGGGTTATGATCAGGGAGTTTGTTCGCCTTGGCATCTTCAAGGACCTCCCCGAAGACGAGATTTTCGAGTCTAACATCTCTGCGAGATTTTTCCCACACGGACTTGGACACTTGCTCGGCATGGACACGCATGACGTTGGTGGCTATCCTAACTACGACGACCCCGACCCAAAGTTGAAGTACTTGCGTTTGCGTCGTGATTTGAAAGCCGGAATGGTTCTCACTGACGAACCAGGTGTCTACTTCTCCCCCTTCTTGTTAAAGGACGTTTTGGATGATCCCTCGAAGATGAAGTATATCAACAAGGAAATCCTTGACAAATACTGGTACATTGGAGGTGTCAGAATTGAAGATGACTTGCTCATTACCAAAGATGGATATGAGAACTTCACCAAAATCACCTCAGACCCTGAGAAAATCTCTGCAATCGTGAAAGACGCCGTATCCAAGGGCAGAGATTACTTCCATAACGTTATTTAGAGATACACAAACGACTATAATATGTGGTGTACGGGTGTAGTGAACCCCCGTTATATATTACACCCGCAAGCAATTGCCCACATTGACAGTATACAACCATTCAAAATGGATGAAGACTACGACGTTATCGTTTTGGGAACCGGGCTTACCGAATGCGTCCTTTCCGGTATCCTTTCTGTAGAAGGAAAGAAGGTGCTCCACATTGACAGACAAGAGTTCTATGGAGGAGAGTCTGCGTCCTTGAACTTGCTGCAATTGTACAGCAAATTCAAGCCTTCGTCGCAGAAACCCGAAACGATCACTGGTCGTGATCGCGACTGGTGTGTGGACTTGATTCCGAAGTTTTTAATGGCCAATGGAGAGTTGACGAACATTCTCGTTCACACGGAAGTGACCAAATACATTGAATTCAAGCAGATCGGAGGCAGTTATGTCTACCGTGGCGGAAGAATCTCCAAGGTTCCATCCAACGAGATGGAGGCTTTGAAGAGTTCTTTGATGGGTATCTTCGAGAAGAGAAGAATGAAGAGGTTCTTGGAATTCGTTGCTGCTTACGACGACGAGGTTGCTTCCACTCATCAGGGTTTGGACTTGGACAAGAACACTATGGACGAAGTCTACACGCATTTCGGCTTAGAGCGTGGTACCAAGGACTTCATCGGACACGCCATGGCTTTGTGGGCAAACGACGATTACTTGCAGGAACTCGCTAGAGCCTCCATTGAGCGAATTGTGCTTTACGTCCAATCCGTTGCAAAATACGGTAAATCTCCATACATCTACCCATTGTACGGCTTGGGTGAGTTGCCTCAAGGTTTCGCCAGATTATCTGCGATTTACGGTGGAACATACATGTTGGGAACTCCAATTGACGAGGTCTTGTACGACGACAACAAGAAGTTTGCTGGAGTCATCACCAAAGAGGGCACTGCCAAGGCTCCTATTGTGATTGCAGACCCAACTTATTTCCCAGAAAGGGTCAAAAAGACTGGTCACAAAGTCATCAGAGCTATGTGCATCATGGACCACCCCGTGCCCAACACCCACGACTTAGATTCTGTGCAGATCATCATTCCACAGAACCAGGTTGGGCGTAAGAACGACATTTACATTGCCGTCTTGTCCGACGTCCACTGTGTTGTTCCAAAGGGATACTACTTGGCAATTGTTTCCACCATCGTAGAGACTGCCACACCTCACGTGGAGTTAGAGCCTGCGTTCAAGTTGTTGGGAGCCAGACTAGACACCTTGATGGGCCTCGCTGAGTTGTATGAGCCTCAAGAAGAGGGCAACGAGAGCGGAATCTTCCTCTCCAAGAGTTACGATCCTTCTTCTCATTTCGAGACTACAACTGACGACATCAAGGATTTGTACTTCCGGGTTACAGGAATGCCATTGGTTTTGAAAAAGAGACCAACTGAAGAAGAATTAGGAGGACTTGAGTAATTTCGCTCATACTTAGTGTGCCAGGTATTTGATTACTAGGCGTTCAAATCACAGAAATAATAAAGAAGCAGCAAGCTCAATATTTCCATTGGTCTGTTCCAAAGCCGAAACACTCTCTTCTCTTGTAAATCCCAACGAAGTGAGCTGCGCAATGCTTGCTTCTGGAAAGCCTCCAGCAGAGGTAGCACCTTGGGCTGAAGGAGCTGCATTGTTTTGTCTCCTTTGAGCAGCTTGGGCAGCATTTAGTCTTTGAGCTTCAGGGACCTGACCTGAAGACGGCACCGATGGTGCAGCTGCAACCGGACCCCCGACCATATGCCCAGTTGGGGCATCCGGAATTTGGATGTACTTCTCGATTTCCTGTTCTGTCAAAAATTTCGTTTCTGTGTCCCCGATAACCAAAGCATCCTTGCTCAAATCAATGGAGCATTTATGTCTTCGAAGCATGTCAAGGCCGAAGAGTATACCCACATGCACATCTATCACAGTGAATGTACACGGGATTTCCTGGTTGGTTTCGCCGATACTCACTGGCACACTGTGGATTCGACCTTTTGACTTTTGAGTACCAATACCACGAGCTTCAACGGAATATCTGTCATCGATCAAGTTGGAGATGCCGAATTTCTCTGCCAATTGTGGAGAAATGATTGTCGTTTGGGCACCTGAATCCACCAATCCGTAGGCTTCGTGTCCGTTGATTCTGATTTTAATGTACAACATATTGACAGGAACGAAAGACTCCGGTGAAATGTCATAAGCCAACTGCAAGTTTTCTTCGATCTGCTGCTGGCGGATCAACTTCATGATTTTTTCTTGGTTTTCTGGATCGTCGGGTGCTGCTTGAAGTCTTCTCAACTCTTCTTGTTGGACAGCGTGGGCATAACCGGGCGGTGGCATCATTTGCAACAAAGCCTGCTTGAACCCTTCGGGGTCGTGAAGCAATGAATGCATTTGAGGATTGTTTGCTCTCAACTGTTCATTTATGGCAGGATCATTCAATGCTTGTTGTCTGATTAACTCAATTCTGTCATTTGGGTCAGCTGTTTGAGAAGTGGAGCTGGTGGCATTCGTTGCAACGTCTCTAGTTCTCAATACGATGAGATCATCTTCTCCAATTCCCAAATCTTTAAGGGGACTATTTGCATCTTGCAACGTTTTGGAATTGTGGATCAACAACTGTTTATCAGTCGGAATACCGGTCTCAGCTTCAACGTAGGCTCTGAAGTCCTCCAACGTGAGTGTGTTAGGGATGTCGATTCCAAATACATGGCCGTCTGTCTCGCTCGAAACTGTGATTTTCATTTTGTTTGTGGTATCTTCTTTGGCCGAAGTTAATATACGCGAATCATCACTTCGCCACCACTCACCAAAAGAAGATGACTTTGGAACATTCTACAAGCCACAGCAAATATGCAGAGTCCTAGTTTCGTGTACAGACTTTATTTTTAACTCTTACCGTTTGTTACATCAGTGAACATTCCCTATCTATGGGGTCCGTGATGCCCCACCTTGAATAACCTTACATCTATCGTCGGAGATAATTCCGATCAATCTAGTAAATTCTCTCAAACCGAATCCATCGTTCAAATTAGGGTCCTGTAGGAGCTTACAGACTTGGGCACAACATAGCAATTTGGGTACCGTTCAACAACATCTTCTTAATCAACTTTCCTTGATTGCCATCACTGTCGACCTCGCGAACATCTTGCAACACGACGTTGACGAAATCATCGAATCCTATCAAGTTTCCGTGGAATTCCTTGTTATTTGTCAAGAGCACCTTGATGTTAGAACCGATGGCACGGTCGATCACCTCCAAAGGCAAAACTGTTGGTAGTTGAGTGGATTCACTTCCGCTTTCTTCTGAATGGGCTGTATTGGATGTTCCTTCTTGAGACATTGCAATGTGTGGTCTTGAAACTGAGTTAGCGTAGGAAATCGAAAATTTGTGATGTTAGCCTGCATGTTGTTACATACTTATGTGGCGATCATTTCCTTCTTGTGCTGGGATTTTTCAGCTGGTGCCTTCTCTCCTTTCGGTGGCTGAAGTAATGTCTTCGCAGCTGATGCATTATTGGTCCTCTTGAATCTCCAACCATCAAAATCAATCAATGATTGCATGCACCCCCATTCAGTAATTTTGTTTTGCAACCACACGAGGTTAACAGGCTTGGTCAAGAAATCGTTACAGCCAGCTGTTAATGCATTCTTCTTGTCAACAGAGGAATTCGACGAAGCTGTGAGCGCAACAATGATAACAGGTGATCTAAAGACGTTGAGGTCAAGTTTTTCGTCCTCCCTCAATTCCAGTTGACCACTGTTGGTGCTGTTCGCCAATTCATGTTGTGCAAACACACCAATTCTGTTCACCTTCTCAATGTTTCTGATTTCTTTGGTTGCTTCAATTCCAGATTTCACTGGCAATTGAATGTCCATCAACACCAAATGGAATCCGCCTTTCCTCCATTTATCAATAGCCTCTTGTCCATTCTTTGCAATTTGGTAATGGATTTTGTGCTTTCTGAGGAAGGCTCCCAAAATTGCTTGATTAATAGCATTATCTTCGACAACCAACACCGAAATTGAAGGCAAGACTTTCTCGAATGTGGAGGTCGACAATCCCTTGTTTTCGGGTTTTGAAGTATTGTTAGCTACCTTGGATTTTTCAGCATCACGATTCTTGCTCTTATCACGAGCGTCATGAGTGTGGCTTCCGGAAGATAGGCTGAGTTTGTCTTTTGTGATGATTTGTGAAAGCTTTTCTTGTTCCGTTGGTGTGGGCGAATCGCTCACGTCATTGTTCTCTGAAAACTTTGACAAGTCGGAGTTCGATTCTAAATCTCGACTGATCTCATTGGTAGTCGACTTCCCAATATTGGTAACATTTGTATTAGGTCCCACTGGTGACTTGGGCACCGTAGCATGATCGGCAAATTTCTTCCTCACCAAATTCTCGTCCAATGAATACCTCTTGAGTGGATGTTGTTCCCCCAATGAGAAATTCTTTGGAAGTAAAAGAACGGCCTGCGAGTTGGGCTTGGTAGTCGGATTAACAATATGCGATGGAGAATGAGGTGGGTTCGAAACTGACCTTTTATGAAAATTCCCCGAGTGCACAGGGGACATCCGGTTTGGAAGGCTGGGTGATGCGGACTGGTTCTTGTCCAAGTTATTTTGACTCAAAGGCTGGATCTGGAAGGCATGCTGTGGCTTAGGTTGATGATATTGCAGGGAGTTGGCACTGAGAGGTGATGTTGTTCGGTGGTGGCTCAATGAATTTGGATGTTCCATTGGAGCCCGTTGACCCCTAAACTCCTCAGCTCCCAGATAATGTACAAATTCAGGTGAGACGTCTTGGGCAGGCAATTCGACACCAATAATAAATGCGTCCGACATTGCCATCGATCCGGCAAAGTAATCGTCAAGGACCTCCCAAATATTTTGATCGGGTTCTAGGGTAACTGTAGATTCGTCAGTGATGGGAATATTTGGAGTGAGCGTTGTTGGCAGCTTCCTGAAGTGATCTTCCGGAGACTCCAGCAATAACCTGTTCAACGATGGATTGTTCATCTTGGACCTTCGACCTTGTTGTTGACTTTCGCTTGAAGTGTGTAATCGCAACTTGATCTTTATTTGAATATCGGCTGGATCGTAGTATCGAGCCAAGGAGTTCGGGAATTTGTTCGTTACCGCTAGCTTGAGGTCGTCCACTATGTCGTTGGGTCCAACCTTTATTGTTGTTGGATTACCGGAAATTCGCTTAACCCATACTCTCTTGGATTGATTCGTGTGCGGCGGTAATGGATTCGTATAACTTCTTTGACGGATGTGGTTTGGACTACTCAGAGTCTGTTGGTTAAATTGCCCGTAAGTCTTTGCCATCGTCAGTTCGTTCAGCAGTTGGAATTATTGTTGAAATTATTTATATTCTTCATTCGGCAAGCATCAGGAGAAGTCAAGCAGTCTTCTTTCTGTGTATTTCTGTAGAGTCTTAAAGCTCTCGAGCAAACAATATAATATCAGGAGGGCTACAGTGTGCAGGGGGGCTTGTTCCAAGGATCTGTATATAACAATTGGATACAGGGCTATTGTTGCTTCACTCTTACTTAGTGGCAGTCTCCTTCTCAACTTTCACGACTTCCTCATCATCTTCGTCGTCATCCCAGGTGAATTCTTCTTCGTCATCTTCGTCAACGTGGCCAATAGCTGAATCTTTGCCAGATTCCTTTTTCGTCAAAAGCTCTCTCCTCTTCAGCTCATTGGCTTTGAGCTCAGCCTCCAATTTGAAATAGCGGTACCAGAATACATTGTATGCAATATGCTCGGGAACTAGTTTGTTCATCAACATTTCCAAGCTGTCTGGGTACTTCTGAAGTAGTGCACTAATCTCAGCAGTCATCTCTTCAACTTTGAACAGGTCAACTTCGGACTTTATGTCTTTCGAGTCGCCTAAGTAAACTGACTCGGTAGTGTGCAACTTGAACAAGTCCGTGTCATAACGGGATGAACCGTATGCCGCACTAGGCAATGACGAAGCGGAGAACAAGGTTTCTGGCTCCTTGGTCTGTGGAGTTGGGTCAATGGATACCATGCTGGAAAAGAAAGAGGTGAATTGGCTGACGTATTTGCCTGCTTGCTTCTCGACGATTTCCAATTTTGAGTCCAACGTGTCCAATGCACTGTTTGCCTGAGTGGAAATCGTCTTGAAGTCAATCTTGGATTCCAAAGCCTTCACTTGCTCACCGAGTTCTTTCAATTGCCTCTCAATAGACTGGACATTTTCCTGAACAACTTTATTATTGTTGATATTAACTTTGGCTGATTTCACCTGTTCCAACAATTCCTTTCTCCTTTGTTCAAAATTTATCTTTTCTTGTAAGCCTTGAGCATTTCGAGAAGCACTACTCCACAACGTAGCAAATTTCTGTTCGATTGACGAGTAAGCCGAGTCAATGTCGTCTTCCAAACGGTGAATAGCATCTTGGGTATTCTTGTTAGACTCCAAGACCTCTGCAGGGGTACTTGTTTCCGGCAATTCTGCCTGAGCAACAACGGGATCAGCAAACTCCATTTCAATATTTTGCTGGGGTAAAAATAAGTACTTCCTCGGAAGGGGCCACCTCAAGTTACACACTATATGTCACGTGAGTTAGCTCTGTGACCCGAAAGATTTTATTCCTAAATATTCATAAGTGTTCCAATTGAAATCAAATTTCGGCATTTCAGCAAAAGAGAGATTCTTAGAATCAATTAATGCTTTTTTTTTTGCTTGTTTCTCATTTGCTTGATTTTCGGAATTCTGAGTCACTTTCATGCATACATGAGCAAAATTCCACATAACTACAAACATGATTCCAAAGGGCGAAAACTGCCTCTTGCGGATAAAGAATGCTTTGTTTTTGAAAGACACTGTAAACAGGAAGTCACCTTCTTCTGTGTTTAAAAATCCAATTAAAAGTTTCGAGGTGTTTTCTCCAGGTTCTGGGTCATCTTTCTGGGGTATCACAGGAACACACAAATTCTCATTTTTGAATGCTGTCGCTGCCAAGTACATACCCGAGCCACCATTGTCTCGCAAATATCCCTTGTTCGCTGATAACTTTAGATATGACCAGATTCAGTATTTGAATTTCCGGGAGAGTTCGGGGTTAGACAAAGTTCATATGTCAGCCAGGTATGAATCTTTCTCCTACAAAGGTGACCTTGAAATGACTGACGACGTTAATTCCGTTAAAAACTACGTCACAGGAGCCAACAATTATAACAGCAATACTAGTGAATCGATAACCGACGAGTTCGTCCAGCAATTGCTCCAGCTCTTTGATTTGAAACATTTGGAGAGCAAATGGATCAACAGCTTAAGTAATGGTCAAATGAGGCGAGCCAGAATCGCCAAATCGCTCATAAACAAGCCGAGTTTACTTGTTATCGATGATCCGTTCCTTGGACTTGATCCTTCTGCAACGAAGGCGGTGTCCAATTCTCTAAAACTAATTGCAGACAGATTAGGAATGAGCATTGTCCTTGGATTAAGAATTCAGGACGAATTTCCAAATTGGATCGAACACATCGGCTACGTTGATGAACTGGGACTCACTATTTCAGGACCAAAAGAAGAAGTTTTGCCTTCAATTGTGTCAAAACATTCAGGAACCTTGCAAACTCACAAGCAGCACGAGTTGAAACATCGACACACAAAGGAAGTACCTTTGGCCAGGGCTGTTTGTTCGAACCCACTAATTGAATTTAAGAACGCATCGGTAATTTATAAGGATTCTCCTGTTCTTAAGGAATTTTATTGGTGCGTTGAGCCGGGATCTAGATGGAGAATCTTAGGGAATAACGGCTCTGGCAAGACCACACTTCTTTCCCTAATTACAGCTGACCATCCACAGTCTTGGCGGTCTGTGATTACCATCAATGGAGTCTTGCGCAAGACTGGCAGTGGAGTCAGTTATTTCGATATCAACAACAGCATTGGAATCTCTTCTCCGGAATTGCATGCCATTGTTCCAACAATAATGACAATGAAACAGATCATTTTGAATGGTTTGGTACCTGATGTGGGTAATTCGAACTTTCAATTCTCATTCAAAGAAACCGAGCTTCCTAATCACGCACAACTCGTTATGGATGAATTCAAGGAGGCCATCACTCAGCACGGGAACAAGAAATTTTTCGAACTTACAGTGTCTCAACAAAAGCTAGCTCTTTTCTTACGTGCTGTCATCAAGAACCCTGAGATCTTGATTCTTGATGAAGCTTTCTCGTGCATGGACGACGAGGCTTTGATGATTAAATGCCACGATTTCATAGAGGAGAGTCTCCAAGATACTACAATTCTTGCAATTGGTCACATCGATTGGGAAGTTCCAAAATGTGAGTATGTGCTAAAGCTTCGTGGCGATCCTGAGAGACGATATGATATCGGCAGGTACATCTGAAAGAGGACGCGATGTACTGCATATGAATCTCCTGTAGTGGCCGGCTCTGAAAGTTTACAAGACAATATGCTTCAAATCACTACTAAGTGAACGCATACCAACAAAAGCTTGGAATTCAACATCAATAGATTTCGTTTTTTAGATAAAATTTAACTCCGCATTTACGGATATTGCGTTTAACGTGCTTACAGAATGAATGTATAAAGGTCGCGCGCAGCAGAATAATCGAATGAAATCTTGGAAGTTTGTTTTCGCTGCTCTCCAGCATACTTTTTCTTTCCAAAAAATTCGTTTGGTGCTTCACCGCTTTGATATCTGATTGAGAAAAATTCAATCGCTTTGGTGTCTCCTCTTTCAGTTCACCTTTTATTTGAATCATGTCTGCGTTGATCCCAAATGCCCCTATTGACACTAGACCTGAAGAAGTGAAGGCAGACTTGGAGTACGGAAAGTTGACTTCAAAAGACTATCTCTATGTTTCCAAGCATCCAATCGGAGAGCCTTTACCGATTCCAGTGGACGATGATCCCCCATATTTTATTCATCTTGCTACCTTGCTCAGTTATCTTATATTGATCATTATTGGACACACCAGAGATTTCTTCGGTAAGATTTTCAAGCCTCAAGACTACGAGGATTTAGTTGAAAAGAACGGTTACGCCCCTTGGTACGATGGCTTTGAAAATTTTTATGTCCGTCGTTTGAAGTTGAGAATTGATGATTGTTTTGCAAGACCAATCCACGGTGCCCCAGGTCGTTACATCAAATGTTTCGAACGCAAGAGGCATAACAAGGAATACATTTATTCTGGCGAATCTGTTGAGTGTTTGAACTTGTCGTCTTACAATTACTTGGGATTTGCTCAATCCCATGGCGTTTGTACTGACAATGTGTTGAAAATTGTTGATAAGTACGGAACCTCATCCTGCTCGCCAAGAAATGCCATTGGAACAACCGACTTGCACAAAGAATGTGAAAGCGTGATTGCTGAATTCGTTGGAATGGAAGACGCACTTATTGTGAGTCAGGGTTATGGAACTAATGCCAGTGTTTTCGCATCCCTTGTGGATTCAAAATGCCTTGTGATAAGTGACTCTCTCAACCATGCTTCCATTAGATTTGGAATCAGAATTTCTGGTGCCTCTGTCAAGGTATTCAAGCATAATGATATGAATGATTTGGAGAAATTGCTCAGAAACCAAATTGCACAAGGTCAGCCCAAAACTCACCGTCCCTGGAAGAAAATCATAATTGCCGTCGAAGGATTGTATTCCATGGAAGGAAACATGGTGAATTTGCCAAAGGTTGTCGAACTCAAGGACAAATACAGATGTTACCTTTTTGTTGACGAAGCGCACTCTATTGGTGCTTTGGGACCCAGAGGAAGAGGAATCTGTGATTACTTCCAGGTCGACCCATCTAATGTCGATGTATTGATGGGCACATTAACAAAGTCGTTTGGAGCCACTGGTGGATATGTGGCTGCCAACAAGGCAATTATTGACAGATTGAGATTAAGTTACTTGAACAGCTCTTTTGGAGAAGGAGTTCCACCTCCAGTTTTGGGCCAGATCATCTCGTCATTGCAGGTTATTAATGGAACGTTGAGCCCAGGTGAAGGTGAGGAGAGATTGAAGAGAATTGCTTTCAACTCCAGGTACTTGAGACTTGGATTGAAGAAACTCGGTTTCATCGTTTATGGTGCAGACGACTCACCAGTCATTCCACTCTTGGTTTACTTGCCACAAAAAATGCCAGCTATTTCTCGAATGTTGTACTCCATGAAAATTGCTGTCGTTGTTGTTGGGTATCCTGCAACTCCAATCACTACCGCCAGAGTTAGATTGTGTGTCAGTTCCGCTTTGACAAAAGAAGATTTGGATTACGTCTTGGAGAAGTTCAGCGAAGTGGGAGACATATTGTACTTGAAGTTCAGTAGTGGATCTGCTGGTGGTTCGCCAGATGGTCTTGGAACTCCCCCAAGAATGTCCATTGAAGAAGCATTGGAATCAAATGTGGAACAGAGCAAACTCCCAAGACTATTCTAATATATATTTTAATCGACAATTCTTAATTTAATGATCAATCCTCAGATGGCTTGAATGAGCATGAATTGCGAAACCGAAGTGTCAGCTGGTTTAGGTCAGCTGATCACAATTGTGCTTCTCTCGAATTACAACAACCTTGGAGTCCACTAATTTCTGGAAGAACTGAAATAAAAATGGAAATCCCAGATCCGCTCGTTCCTCCATTGCGGTTTAATACTGTGCAACCAAGTCTCTACCGTGGAGGATATCCAAGACACATAAACTTTCCATTTCTTGACAGTTTAAAATTGAAGACTATTATTTCTTTGACCCCGGAACCCATAACTGCTGAAACCGACTTTAACCTATATGAATTTGCCAGACAACGCAATATTCAACTCGTACATCTCGAATGTGCCCAGTCCGGGAAGGGCAAAAAGAGAGGCGTACCAATGGGTTACACCACTGTTCTTGATGCATTAGACTATATGGTCTATAAAGAATATGGACCAATATATCTACATTGCCTTAACGGTGGACAAGTTACAAGTCTCGTCATTGCATGCCTCAGAAAGTTCCAATTCTGGTCGTCTATTGCGATCTTCAACGAATTCATCAACTTCACGACAAATATAACTCTCAATGATCGAAGCTTTGTTGACGGTTTCAAGGGAGAGATCGACATCCAACCAACTGGAAAAGTCGATTGGCTATGGGTGGGACTCAGCAAAAATGTCGCTGGTAAACATCAAAGTATTAAGGTGAACGAATCTACGGGTATTTGTTCCGGTTTGTAACATATTCGCATTATTGTAACTGAACAGTCGGTCTATTAAGAAAAAGTATTTTTTAGGGTCTTACAGTCGAGTTGGAATGTCCGATCGAACTAGTATCAAATTCTTTGAAAGAAGAGGCAATACGCGTTCTTATTCGAGACCTGACTTTCCTCGCATTGATAGTGAACCTTTGCATCGTCGAAATAGCACCATTCCCTCTTTTGCTTTGAATCACTCTCCTTTTGAACGTAAGAAGTGTAATGCCCAGTTGTCAAATTTCCAAAATGATTCACGACACCATACAATTTATACTTGAAAGGAGGAGACTGGTTTCTTGAAGGTAAGGAAGATAGGAGCAGCATTTCCTTGTCAAGATCAATATTTTCAGCAGTCTTGGGATTAATGTACGTGCCGACCGGCGGCCAATAGGAAGTAAGATCAAGCACTTCGTTCACTGGATACGTAACGAATGTGTCAAGCTTATTGAAATACCCATTTGATTGCATTTTAAATCTCTTGAAGTGAATGATCAAAACTCTTGGAAAACGTGTTATTGTAATTTTCTTGGTCAGCTTGGTAAACTTTTGGCAATTGGGACAATGCCATTTATTGTCATCATCAAGAAGCTCAGTTTCTGTGAAGAGATCCAAGCATTGAGACAACAGAACTTTTTGAAATACGCCATCGAACTTCTCTGGAATGGGAAGAGAGAGAATCGAGAATGAGTTATAAGTTGTTGATGTCAATTGACATTCAAGACACCTCAACTGTGATAAATATTGTCCCTGGAAATAATCAACAATGACAGAAAAGTTTAACTTCAAGTACCTCTCCCACTCGATAGTCGAAGCGAGTCGAACCGGTAGAATTTCTCTGGTCTTCTCTTGCTCCGGAGATAAGTCCATGATGGCAGCCCTCTCCTCTGCGCTTTCCACCAGTCGTTGGTTCAAATCTTCATGCAACGAGTCTAAAATAAAATTCAAGAATTCGATACAATCTTGTTGATCAAATGTTGCAAATTGGCGGCCTGGAGATAAAGACCCCACAACCTGCTTGAAATCTTTAGGTGAGAAGTACTTTCCGGTATTGTTGAACATGTTTGCCAATAACTTCACGAAGTTTGTGGTGACAATTCCTTTGGTTCCAAGACTGTTTTTCTTATTAATATGCTGTCGATATGATTGCAGAACCTGTGAATCACGGGTCATTTCAGTTGGGAAAAAGAAAGCAGTCAATTGTGGTGTTGCCCCAAGACATTGGAGAACGCAATTCATGTAGCACGAGTTCCCAAGATTGGTGAGACCAGTAGCAAATGTTCTGAGAAGTATAGACCCTGTGTCCGCAATTTTTAATGTGGTGGAGCCGAGATTTTTTACCTCAGGAGGTTTAAAAGTACTGAGGTTCGAATCAGCACTAACAACTTTTTTGGTTTCAGGGCCACTTGATGTTTGAACAGTTGTACCTGAAGCCTTTGAAATAAGAAATGGAGCACTCTGAGAAATATTTGCAGACTGCGTGCCATAATCATGAACATTCATTCGTTGAGATGGCCCCGGTGTAGCCTCTAAGGAAATCGGAGGACTAATCGACTTTGCACTTGCTAAGTAATCCCCAAAACTGCGAAGGTATGGCGAATTGCTTGCAATTACCAGATGCAAGTCATTGATTTTTTCAATGGATAAATAACCATTGGATAGAGTTGATCTCTTCGAATTCTCACTTAAGGACTCCCGAGTCAAAGCTCCTTCTCCAAAGGTGTTATACCACCGCTCAAGGCCACCTGCTAAGTAAACAGGATATTGCTTCAACGCCGAACTGAGATATTTCGTTTTGTACATTATCAACTCGATAAGATCCCGGAATGGATTCGATGATGGCACTCCGTTCTTGTCTTCGTTAATGAGCAGATATTCCAAAGACTGATACTTGTCGTTGCTGATTCCACCAAATCGAAGATTGTAAATCACAATTAGACCATATCTATGTCGATTGCAAAACTTTTGAAAACTTTCTGGAGTGAGATGAGCCCTAAGCCTATCTTCAAGATCCACGTCATTTGCATCGCTCTTGGAGCTCAATAAATGGGAGATTATAGAAGGTTCAATATTGATCACGTTCAGAAAGTTCACATGACTAAATGAGAATTCCTTCTTTGTCCTAAAGTCCAACATAAGAATCTGTTCAGGATCACGACGGATGAGTTGATTCAATTCTGTAACGGTTACAGAATCCGAATATGAAAATCTCTTGAAAGTTGACAACGGTGAGCCGGAAACACCGGTCTTCAAATTGGCAAATCTCTGCATCAATACATCAGGGTTGACGTGATTCGTCAAGTCGTACTGATGTTGTAGGCAGCTGGAGATCTGAATGAAACTTGGCTTGTAACTAGTCAATGTATCACTAACTTGGATCAAAAACTTCTGCATTTCCTTCGGTATGCTCGAAGAGCAAATCTCGATCATCATAGTAGTCACTCGGTGGACCAAATAAGCCAAAGCATAATCGCAATAACCGATAAGTTTGAGCTTGTTCACTTGAAATTTAAAAACCTCTAACAATGTTATCTCAAAGCCAATTAAACTCGCAACTCTGGAGGTACTTGCCAAGAGGTTGTTTGCAAATGCTTTAGCCAATACATCAAGCTCTTTACTGGCTGGTGATTCAAATTTAGATGAAGGTTGCAGTGTCATCGCATTGGCAGGAACACCTCAAGGTAAGCATATTGTGAGTATCTACCAGCTTGCCCTCACAACCATATTACACCCGTACACCCACACCTCTCCTTCATTCAAGCAAACACCATACAGCATTTTTCTGCCCATATAACATTCGCTAACCCGATAGTCACTGAGAACTTCTTCTCATTTCGGTTCAGTTTTTCTGTATTCACATAATTTTCCTGGTTATTCTTCGATCGTTGAAAAAGAAGAATTTGGTTGCGAAAATTGTAGATACCCCAAAACTCATTTCCTTCCAAATTTCTGTTCGGATCTCAGTATAATGTCTGGGCAAACAAATTTCAAAGGATGATATTTGGAGGATATTCGAATTTGTTTGTCGAAAGAATAGGCTTGAAGTTGAGATCGCTGAGAAGGTGGAAACGCAATGAATTGTTGAGTTGTGTTGAGAAATTGTCAGTGGCCACCTCAACACATATTGCTGTTATTAGATGGTTTCCAAAGAGACCTACCATGGTAAACTTGAGCTTGAGATCCCGTTGAATGTTAAGTCAAAGATCCAATGAGAACTGGTGAGCTGATTCTCACAGTAGAGCAGGAACAGCTGAGTTGCTGAAGTTGTGTTTGTAACGCCCATCGTTCATGATCCGGTTTCTCTTCGTCTCCAGCTACTGTTTTCAATAAGCGCTCGAACTTAAATTAAATCCTGAGCTGGAAGTGCCAGCCACCTTGTTGGATTCAGATCACTTGTTCCCCAATTACCTCTTGGTTCTTTCTTTCTGTCTTTCCAGTAAAAGTGAGAACTGGCCCCTTTGTTCAAGATCTCTTGGGGTGAGAGCTCCTGAAGGAGTTTGGTTTTAAAAAATAGTGAACTCGCAGGAGAGGTGCTTGACAATTCCGTTCGGATCAACTCACTTCTCAACTTTTTGCATATCTTTAACCAGTGCGAATATCTTAATTGTTGACCGAAACCAACATCAAAGAAAAGACAAAGTTTTCATTCAACTTGAGCACGCAAGAACGATAGCCCGCCGTTAATTTCATAGAACATCGGAAATTGCCTATCGATTCATTCAAGAAGCTGGCTTCCTGCACATCCCACCAATTGCTGCAAAACAAACCTTCCATAAGACATTAAAGAAAACCCAACATACCAATTTAAAACTTCTAGAAACCTCATATACTATTCGATTTCGTCTAAATTTCCTCTCCAAAACTGCGGGTGATGAATTGTGGTGTGGATTTTGTACCCATAATACCGACTTTCGCAGTATAAATTGGCTATTTTGTTCTTTGACGATTCTCCTCGTCTCTACTCCTCCTCGTCTCTACTCTCCCCGCAAAATGGAACTCGGTCTCCCTGATCTTTAGGTCATCTCGTGATTCGGAAGTTGAGCTCAGTGAATTAATGGCTTCTGAAATTCTTGTGGCTTGCAATTCTCGACTTCCCTTGAGAAGTTAGAAAAACAAGTCAGAGCGAAGTATACTTCAAATGCAAGGTGCCAGTAGTTTCATTTGGGTACCAGGAAGGGATTCAAGACTCTTTCAGAAGCAGTTCAGGCTCATGGAAATGTTATTGAGTAGTTTGGACTTTCAAATCCCCAAGCCTCGAACTCTTATAAGACGGAGACCTCCATCAAAAGTGACACTGTTCACTTGGCATACCAAATGAAAGCCTAAGACTTCTCTTTGTTCCTATGAATCTTGTCGGATTATCAAGTTTCTTATGTCAAACCACAGTCCTCAGAAGAAGTCTTTAACCTGTTGGCTTGAGGAAGGAAGAATCAACGCCAACAATTCTGTGAGAGAAGACGTTTCGTAGAGAAAGTATTGAAGAGCGATCCAGGAAATCCAAGATGATTGTGCTACGAAATTCATTCCACCTCCACATATTCTTTGTTATGCCATCGCCACAGAAATTCAAGATGTGTTGGGTGAAAGAGAGTTCTTTGAGAAGGAAAATTGTCCACTTGAGCACTTCTGCAACCACGGGGCTTGTTGTCGATATCCGAAAAGTGGAGAATTAAAAATTGAAGAGAAGACAATAGACACCAGATTTCAACATGTACACATCCAGCTATAGAGCTTAATGAGAAAATAAGTCTCGCCTATTGAATTTCTTATTGAGCAACGACTGTTAGCGCAACATATGTTGCAAAGAAAGAACGTCGTTTCCTTTCTCAATAATTGTTCGGAAACATTGCTCCAGATCCTGAATCGGGTTGATGACACAAAGTAAGAAAGCCTGATACGCTTTCTCAGTGCGGCAGTTTTGGGTCCCCGCTGCAGTGCCAAGTGTCACTCATAACATGTCTCCACCATATCCATTCTCAGATTTGTTTTTCAAATCATCTTTTCAGAAAACGATTTTCCGAGAAAGTCAGTGTTTGAGAAAGTCATCTTCACAGAGAGCCCGATAATTAATTTGGTGCCCCACCCGCTTATCTCCTGGGTTGTCTCTTATCGGGACCTGAAGCCGTGCAACTCTCCTTGACTGCAGGGCGTGTATATAACTGCACATGCATGTGTTTGACATATCAAATAGCCGAACCAAACATAGTGCGATCGTCTGTCGGACTCAGCACACCGCAGAAGTCAAAGAACAGCGAATAGTCATACCCCCGGGTTTGTCCGTGTTATCTCCGCTAAAAGCATCAACCCCGTTAAATGTGGGGTGCGGTTTTGCTGTCCCGCATGTTCTTCCAATTGGGTAATTCGAGCCTTATCGTTGCGCATTCAACGCACACCTAATATGAAAATGGACGATCTCGTATCTCGGTGTATAACTTGCTCTGAGTGTCGTTTGGTCTGCTTCGGTTTTCCTCTGGCTATCTCGCAACATGTCGGAAGACGTTTTCTCGATGAATTCCAAGTCCAATGAGGACTTCATCCCAGGCACCCTCAACATCTACTCGATGAACGCCGAGGAGGGTACCGAACTTAAAACAAAGGGAAAGATCATCCTCAATCCTCAACCCACAGACTCGGTCAACGACCCGTACAACTGGTCCCGGCACAAGAAATACTGGAACTTTGCTTTGGTTGCTTTCATCACAGGATTTACTGCTGCTACCTCGAACGACGCGGGTTCCACCCAAGACTCGCTCAACGGGCTCTACGGAATTTCGTACACTTCCATGAACTCGGGTGCTGGTGTCCTTTTTTTTGCGATCGGCTGGGGCACGTTTTTGATGGCTCCATTTGCCAACTTGTACGGGCGAAAGCTCACGTATTTCATCTGCATTTTCTTGGGGCTTGTGGGTGCCGTATGGTTTTCGCAGGCGAGAACGACCTCCGACGCTATCTGGTCACAGTTGTTTGTCGGTGCGTCGGAATCTTGTGCCGAAGCCCAAGTACAATTATCACTTTCAGATATGTACTTTCTGCATCGGCTCGGTTCCGTTTTGACGGTGTACATGTTGGCCACCTCCGTGGGAACATTTTTGGGGCCGTTGATTGGAGGTTTCATTGTCCAGTACCGCGGGTTCCGCTGGGTTGGATGGATTGCTGCTTTCATCTCGGCCGTGCTCTTGGTTTTCATCGTGTTCTTCATGCACGAAACGGCCTTCGAGAGAAGATTGTACCACGGCACGGTTCTGACATTCCACGGTTCGCCAGCTGCTCCGGAAGAGAAACAACCTGAAAAAACAAGCGACCTCGACGACAGAATGTCTGTTTCTTCTCAAATGTCGAACCACGACAACAACTTAAATATTTCTAGAACGCTGAACAACGGGGCAAACGAAACCAAGAACAGCTACTGGAAATCTGTTGCTCTCGTCACTCCGGCCATCAACTTGAAGCGTACGGGCTTCAAGCAGTACTGCGAGCGTCTTCTCTTATTGTTCCGTGTGTTTCTCTTTCCTCCGTGCATTTTTTCTGGCTTTGTTTGGGGTATCCAGGACGCTTTGTTGACCTTCTACTTGACCGTACAAGATGACCAGTACTACGATCCTCCATTCAATTACAGCAACACAGGTGTTGCGTTGATGAATGTTCCAACATTGATTGGAGCGGTGATTGGCTGTGTCTATGCTGGTGTGGTCAGTGATTGGTTCACTCTCTGGCTCGCCAAAAGAAACAACGGGATCCAGGAGGCCGAGTTCCGATTGTACTTCCTCTTGATTCCGGCCCTTTTGTGTCCAGCAGGGTTGGTGCTTTTTGCTGTGGGCACCGATCAACAGTGGCCGTGGTTTCCCACGTACTTTGGCTTGGGTCTCATTGGAGTTGGATTTGGTGCATCGGGCGATGTTTCCATGTCGTACTTGATGGAAGCTTATCCTGAAATGGTTGTGGAAATGATGTCCGGTGTCGCGGTGATCAATAACATGATCGGGTGCATCTTCACGTTTGCATGTTCGCCGTGGCTTGATGCTATGGGAAACACCAACACGTTCATCATTTTGGCCGTGATTACGTTCTTAATCATGGCTTCTTCTGTTCCTTTTATCATTTACGGCAAGAGGATCCGGCAATGGACAAAGCCATGGTACCTTGAGTACATTGAGGTAAGAAACCGGATGTAAAAATGTTAATACAAATTTTGCAACATCTATTCTTTTACTTGTCTCCGTAATTTCAAATTGGCTACGAAAAGAAACAATTTATGAGTATTGTTACTGCTATGGTTCCGCGAATTTCGTCTCATTCGTATCCAATCCCAACGGGCAAGCTAAAGTCGTGGCTTCTAGCGTGGATTATGACTAAGAGGCGTTCAGCGATAATCCAGTAGATGGTATCTAAAACGGGTGCCTGATCAAACAGCGCCAAATACCAAATATCAGAATGAATGGTTTCTCTCGTACCAAGTTCAATAACAATTACAACAACAGATCAATAAGGTAAGACTAACCTGTCTCAAAACGGTATAAACCCAGCTCACGTTCCCAATTAATGGGTAAACAATCCAACCCCGACCGCATTCTGCTTCGATATGATAGGAGGAGCCGACATTGCAAAAACAAAAAGCAATGTAGCTATGAATGCTTGACAACAACAAGTAACAATAGTGATCCCTGGAAAATAAAATTTCCCTTCGATGTTGATTCAACAACTATTGGGTGTGTTCTCGTTTTTCGTCATAGCTCACGAAAATTGAATACACGATAATATTGAGATGAACGAATCAAATATTAATGCATCAATAGCCCAGCGAAATTCCATTAAAAAAGATTGAAGAATTCAATAATGAACTTCAGCAATGGACCACGAAAATAAAGATGTATTCACATACTCTTTGAGGCGATAAATTAGCATAAACAACGTTTCATTCGTATATGCAACGAAACATAACCTATTTTCACGGCATGTATTATACCTAGTTCATAAACCATAATATAGTCGATAAGTTCTAACCGAATTTCCTTTCCAAATTCACTAAAAACAAAAAATTGGATTCTCATCTTTCACCATTTTCGAATGAGAACAATCCCAACAAGCCTATCCCATAAAGATAATTTCACCAGTAGCTTCGGTATCCACAACATTAGAATCTACCGGGGACTTCATCATGTCCTCTTTAATGACATTTCATATCGTTTACTGTACAAAATAATAGCGAAATATTAGAATACAATACGAAATTAAAAAAGCAATATATTTAAATCTATTTACAACCATGGAAAATGATTTAAAATTTAAAACCATTTTCCTCATATAATTACCTCTTTCTTTTCAAACAGAATTTTCAGTACCAAATTAAGGTGTTTACCTTTTGACAGTAGAAAAATAATTAAGCATGCTGTAACTTTCAAGACTTGAAGGATATATTCTCAAAGATTTAAGCAAAAGAAGTTAATTTCAGTTCACCTCAAATACATAGAGAGCAGTATGTCGCCCCTTATAGCAGCAATTTTTCAGGAGAATAAATCTATTGCTTTCAGCCGAGAACGTTCATAATTACAATGATTTATCATTACTAATTTGAAGTACCTATTCCTAATTTTTGTTTGAATATTTGTATATTCAGGTGAACGAATTTTGTTTCGAAATTTTACTTCTTTATCTACGCTTTTTCTGTTTCACATTGTTTTGATGCTCCGAATTGAAATTCAATTCTTGGATGTACCTATTTACGATTGAAAATCTATCGATGAGTCCTTTTCTTGCAAGTGTATTAAGAAATATTTTTGAAGCTACTTGGCATTTATATTCAAGCGCATTATCTAGGTATCGCAAATCCTTTGCATTATAAATTTGTCTTGTTGTCCAAAATTTGAGATATAAAGCATGAAATGATAATTTGTCATAAATATTGTAGCATATTTAAATTGCTGTGAATATTGGAAATTGATTGTTTTACTGTATTTTCAGAAGTATAAATCTTTTGGAGAACTTTCATATTTCTTCTATTTAACAGTATTGCATTCAGGTTATCATGGTCATTTAGTTTTGCTCTGATTCAAGGGATATTGGTGAATGGTATTCAAAATGTACTATGTTGGAACTTATTTTATTTGAAAATTTGTATATCTAAGATTCTTTTGGTCCTTTTTTGTTTGTTTTGTGTTCTTGTTTTGATTGCATTTTAGTGTTTTCACAATTTTTGTAATGTTTGTTTCTTGTTTATGTTGACTGAGTTTTGATATTGTGAGTTATTTTCGTGCTATTAAGAGTTACTTTTTAGGATATTTAGACGTATAGTGGTAAGAACCGATGAAATGTGAACTGCGTTTAAAAAACTGGATTTTTATGTTCTGTTCTATACGGGGAACGGGGAACGAAAACGAACTTTTTTTTTCAATAATCATATGAAATAGAGGACACAGATTCAATGGATTGAATTGTTCAGGAGTCGTTATCGGAATCATCATCCCTGTAACCGAATTTCCTGATCTTTGCTAACTTCTTTCTTGCACTACTCAAAGAATTTTCAAGCTTCAAAATTTCAACCTGTTGTTCCATCTCCAAAGTCTTTCCTTCATACGGTGTCAATCTGCTTAAATCGATTTCCTTCTCTGAGCTTTCGCCGTGAGCGATGAAATTTTGCACTTTAGAAACTAAAGTCTTGCAAGCAGTGTTAACTTTTCCTGAGGAACCTTCTAATTTGTCTTGAGTCTTTGACATAAAGTTTGCCTTAACCCGAGCAGCGGCAACAAGTTGTGCAGTTGATGCTGCCACTTCATTGCACGCCACAATCAATTGCTCGTGTGAGTTGTCAGCCTTAAGGACACCATCAGCAGTTTGAATCAAGATGTTTGTAGCTCCAGCAACTGCCTTTGAAGCGCTGATCAAACCTTCAGTCCACCTATTGTTTTTCTTGTAGAATTCCCTTCTAGATTGCGTTCCCTTGTTGCGGTTCACAATCTCAAGTTGAGATTCTGTTGCGTTGTGAATCAATTGGGCAACTGCTTTGGTTATTGCTAACGCGGCAGCCAAAATAGACTCATGGACTTCCACGTTAGCACCACTAGTTGCACTAAGCATGAGACTGTTGAGAAATTCTGTTGCGGAACTAATGGTTTTGGCTGTCTCGTCCATCTCAATATCCACAAGATCTTCAATGTTTCCTTTAGAAAGATTGATAGTATTTGATCTTCTCAATGTATCCACCAATGCAGATATTTCCTGCAACAGATGTTGGAATTGAACATTGCAATCTATCACAAAATCAATTTTTTCATCCTCGCCATCCAATACTTCCAATGCATCAGAAGTTAAACTCAGGAAAAATGCCTCACCGCTGGTTAACATCAGAGTCACCAATTGCACTAATTTTTCCTCTTCAGATGTTGCTATGTTTCTGCTAAGTCCTTTGGCATTCAACATTAAGTCATTCACTGTGGCAGTGAGTTCTGAGGAGGCCAAAATGATGCTAGAATAGGTTGAGTCGTCATCATCCTGAGGTGAACTGTGGCCCTCTGCGATGTAATTATTGAAAACTTGTGCGAAATCCGTTGCCGTATCAGAGCAGAGATCAATGATAGAAAACAAATATTCCGGAGAAGCTTTTGTGTTTCCTGCTTGCATTGGGGAAGAAAGTTCGTACCTCGAGTCTTGAATTCTTCTCACATTGTTGGCCAAAATCACATCCAATAAGTTCGACAATTTTTTGATGCCCGAAGAATCCTTTGCAATAGCCAATTCTTGTAACGCGCTATCTAAGGATTCTTGCATGATTTCCAAATCCATCTCCCGTTCTTTCAACTTCTCCTGAAGACTAGAGGTGTCTCCTAACAGTGCCAATTTCAAGTCTTTTTCCATCAATTGCGTGCTCAAGTTGTCAAGTTCGCCTTGATGCTTAGAGATGATCGAAGTCAAATTCATAGATTGCAATTTTCCAGATTCTTTTACCTGAGCTCCTAATTCCCTTGACTCAGCTTGTAATTTCTCGATTTCAAAATCCTTCGAGGCCCGAACCCTGTCTAAGTCCAATCTTGCCCGGTCACGTTCCCGAATCAAGTCAGCTAATTCGAGATTCTTTGCTTTCAAATCCTTCTCAAACTTTTCCTTCTTCATAATCGATTCTTGTGCACTATTAATTTTTTGCTGAATCTTTTTGAACTTGGCCAAAAGGTTCAAGTGCTCCAGCCGTAATTGGGAGTACAATTTCGCCAATGCTTCATACTTTTTGGCCCAATTATTCACTTGGTCTTCCAAGTTCTTGATTTGCTCATCCTTTGAAGCAATCTGTTGGGTGGCGGTTTCATTGATATTCATCAATTCAGTCTCCAATGATTTCACGCGGCCATCGTATTGCAGCAAGAGTGTCTGGTCATTGTCGAATTGGTTCTTAAACATCAATAAGTCATGTTCTAATTCGGACACTCTTGATTGGTGGGCTTGAGTTTGCTGTTGTCTCAAAGCTTCTTGTTCTTGCAACATTCTTTGCTCTTGGTCTTGCTTTTGTTGTTCAAATATTTGCTGTCTTCTGTGCTGCTCCTGAAGTTGCTGTTGGCGTTGTAACTCTAAGTTTTGTTGCTCCTGCTGAAATTGTTGCTGCTCATCAAAGATTCCTGTTTGTTGTAAAAAGATCAGATCAACAGGGGGTGGGGCAGAGGGAGCCTCAAAACTTGGGGTTGGCTGCAGCGAGATCTGAGAATTCGAATCATGAAAGTTACTAACGGAAATTGAAGGTTCAGGGGGCGCTGGCTGGGAATCATCGGAAATTTTTAAGTTAGGGGCATTGCCCCCCAACCTTGGAATTGTAATCAAACTGGTCAAAAATTTAATGGATTGGCAATCAGTGTAAAAGTCTCTCAAAATGAAGTGCTGAGAGTTGAATCTTTCGAAAAGAGCACTCATTGCGTCATCATCACCCAATTGCTGATACATAGCTCTTAACATTGATGTCAAGAACTTATAAATTCCATATGATTCTGAGATCAAAGGAACGAGCGCACTGACCTTGCATAAATTGTTAGGGGTCTGGTGAACTGTGGCAAAGATGAGTTTTTGTAACTCATTAATCAGATCCTGCAAATCCATCAATTGCAAAATTGACTCGTATCCTTCATTCGGATCGTTGACTGTCTGTAAAGAAATATATTCCTCATACTCAAAAGTACCATTGAAACCTGGATTATTGCGGTGGAAGTCCAATTTCCGCAAGAGGAAACGATCATATTGATTGATCAATCTTCCGTAACTGCTGGAACTTGCAAAGACCGTGGACAATGAATACAAGAAGTCCTTGTTTCTGTATCCATCTTTCAAAGTGTTTGGGTGCCCCTCTTGCAAGACCTTGTGAATCATAATCAAGGACTTGAACAATTGAACCTCACTACTTTGCAATGGTTGAATCTTCACAGCATTCCAAAAAGCCCTTGAATTCTTATGGTCCCAAGTGTACACAATACATGCTCTGACATGCTTTCTTTTCGGTGGAACTTCTTCGGTGTTACAAGCCTTCTTCACGCTGATCTGCAAATCAACCTCAGCACGGCTCATGTTGGTGATTGGATTCAAATTGGCCAACGGATGAGTGCGGAAAGACGAAAAGTGGCAGTACTCGATATAGGCGTGTACATAGTGATATCCTGCATGATTGTCTTTTAGGAAGATAGTGAAGCCAAATGAAGTGATACTGTCTTCTTGGGGAAATTTACAAGGTTTTGAAAAAAAAACACCTTTGAAACCCACTTTGATAATCCTCCCTTGCAGCCCTGTATGTTTGGTTCAAAGCATTGAAATGAAGGTAATTTCTTTATTGCAAGTTTTTATGGTCAGCTGTCTAATCATTGATTTTGAGTATTTTTTAAATTAAGCATAAATTTGTTCTAAAAGTGCAAAATTGTGGAAAAATGAGTGTTTCCAATTCTTCTGTTAATGGGACATTGCACAGCTAATTTCAATGGAAGTAGTATCCAACAGACCCTTCCTGAAAATTCCGAATTTCTAGGAGCCAAGGTGAGAAAATTGCCCCGCCTGGCGATATGAGGAGGGGCTCCGAAGTTGTAGGGACATTTTCCCGACTTTCCCCGAGATATGCAGGTTGAAGGGCCAACAATATTTCACTTTTTAATTACTGGCTGGCAGCAGCCAGGTAATTTCGCCATGAATAGGTATTTAATATCACATAATCCGTTCTTCGAGTCCTCCAAATGATATTTGGCTCCTTGCAACTTCATACATTTCACTCAATTCAAGGTAGTGTTCATCCTGCATTATTTCTTTTATACGCACCCCAGGCATCGAGCCTCTACAGTATATAAAGAGTAAGCATAAAGGAAGCGTTATAGAAACTGCATGCATTTCTAAGATCTGTCTATATATTGCGTGTTTTTTTTTTTCACTTCAAGAGAACCAATTCCATACTGAGATAATGTCCAAAAGCACGACGAAAGTTAACTACCCGTATGTTTCCTGTCAAGATGAAGAGATAACAAACAAATACTAACAACCCAGTTTCTGGTATGGAGGAGCTTCAAGCATGGCTGCCTGTTTGGTTACCCATCCATTGGACTTGGCCAAGGTCCGTTTACAGACTGCGTCCAAGAGAGGACAGTCTTTAGCATCGATGGTTTATCAAATCATCAGAAATGAGGGCTTCTTCAAGATATACTCTGGATTGACTGCATCTTTGTTAAGGCAAGCAACCTATTCTACTGTTAGATTTGGCGTTTACGAGTACATGAAAGAGTCATACCAAGAGAAGTACCAAGTTATGCCTACTACTGCCGTCTTATTACCTATGTCAATGCTCTCTGGTGCGTTGGGTGGATTAGTGGGCAACCCTTCCGACGTGGTCAATATCAGAATGCAAAATGACTCAACTTTACCAGCTGAACAAAGAAGAAACTATAGAAATGCCTTTGACGGTATCTACCGTATTACGAGAGACGAAGGTATTTCGTCTTTGTTCAGAGGTTTAACTCCAAACTTGGTGAGAGGTGTTTTGATGACTGCCTCTCAAGTCGTGACATACGACATTGCTAAGAACTTGTTGGTGGATACCTTCAGTTTTGATCCAACCAAAAAGTCGACTCACTTTAGTGCATCATTGATGGCTGGTTTGGTTGCAACAACCGTTTGCTCCCCTGCCGATGTTGTAAAGACGAGAATTATGAACGCTAAAGGATCAAGTGATGGTGCAGCTACTATTTTGATGAAAGCTGTTAAGAATGAAGGTGTTGGTTTCATGTTCAGAGGTTGGTTACCATCCTTCATCCGCTTGGGACCACATACAATTGTTACGTTCTTGGTCTTAGAACAGTTGAGAAAGTTCAAGGTCGGCATTTTTTAATGCTCCAACTTCAAACCTACGACGCCATATTATAGAGTTATAGAGATGGCCATATCACAAACATATTTGATTTATTCTTCTCATGTACGTTAGAACTATGTGGCCAAAGTAATTCCTTCCACTGACCAATGCATTTTAAACTTCCATGTTGTCCAACTCAACTTTCTCGAAAGCTTCTTTCTCAGCTTCCAAAAGGTATGGAATCAAGTAGTGAGTGTCCTCCTCGGGCTTAACAACCTTGTTGGAAGGCAATAAATGGTGGGACAATGAACACTGATGAGCAGTGATGACTCTGAAGACTCTAGCGTAACTTTCTTCCTCTGGCAATCTTGAAAGAGCCTTTTGAGCAATTGCGTTCTCTTCCATGATCAAATCATTGAATCTAAAAATATGTTAGTAGCTGATTAAGAAAGCAGTCTCATATATGAGATATCCGATATCTCGTGGAAATAGACTGGTACAATGATCTCTTGTTGTACGTACTTCAAACCCATTTCTCTGTAGCCGGCATAAGCGACGAATGTCTTAGCAACTGGGGTCACAATCTTGGCCAAGGTTGGTCTAGACAAGATCCAGTCAGAGACCTTAACAATAGAAGTGATCGAAGCCATATTAGTTGTGTGAACGATTCCCTCTTGAGATGTGTAATTGTTCAAGTTTAAGTGCGACAAGAAGGTTTGCGAAAACATGTCCCGTGATTGGCCAAGTTTGACTTCCTATTCGGGCATATAGTGCCATAAATTTTAACGCGCTCACAAATTAATTGGGTGCATGAACTTTCTGGGATTACTCTAAAGTCTAATAGTTATATTCATCAGAAGGCTTTCCAGAGGTGTTGGGAAGACCGATTGCCTCTAAGACAATTTCAGGACCTGTTGTACGCACGAGGTTTGCCAATTCTTCGTCTTTGCACAATATGAGACCCATAACACCACATGAGTTTATTCCCAAAATCTGATCAAACTTTCCTGTCGACCTTGGCACTAACATCATAAATTTTGTTGTAGCACAAAAGTTGTAGGAGATATGGCTTTCCTCATTCTCCTTCAAAACCGTCAAACATCTTTGAAGCAAGGACACGAAGGTCATAGCCAATACTTCTTCAGTTAAATCTTCTGGGTTGTCAGGTAATTTGGCAACAAAATGTGCGAAAGGCATGTCAGGGTCTTGCAAAGGCTCTTGGTTTTGATTTGGAATGAAGGGACTTGAAGTATTTGCCAATTCTTCAGCAAATGAGACAAAGCCCTTTGGAAGTGTCATGAATTGAATGTGTTTGTGAGGTTGCGAAGCACCACTCTCCGGGCCACAATTGTAGAAAGCAAACCATTCTTTGTCTCTTTCACAAGCTTTCAATTCCCTCAAAACCGAGAATGTGGCAACAAGCTCATTTGGTGACAAAGGTGTGTCTTGAGATTTGAATTCCTTGGTGACAATCATGAAATGAGCAGGTACAACAGGAAACTTGTTAAAAACAATCCGAAATTCGTCTTTGATTCCGAAAGAAGGTAAGATTGTCAATTCAGGTTCAGGTTTAGCAAAAGGATTGTCATTGACATTTCCAACTTCTGGGCGGTGTTGAAGGCTTTGCAAAAGAGTTAATTCGAATTGGAAGGACTTTCCATTCACCTTTCTGTTTATTGTTTCATGGATTGCTGTTTCTCCGTTGAAGATTAAATGGTTTTCTTTCAGGGCCGTCTCATACTTATCATATAGAATGTTATAGAATTCAGGATCCAAGTTAAGCAATGACATTCTGTGCTATCGGCAAAGGTGTCCACCAGGTTCAATTATATGGTAAAAATTGAAAATATTGCACATAAAGACTGCTGACGTAATTAAAGAGCTTATTTCGAAATCAAAGACGACTTAAAAAGCAGAATGACTCGGCGAATCTTTCCACGAAAATATTGAAGTCAAACAAGTATTTCACCAGCTGATACCACCCAAATTGAGCTCATTCTCTCAAGTTCCTGGGTAAATTCTCGAGCTTCACCTTCCCACTTTCTATCCAAGCTGGATCGATTAGTTTATCTTTGTCTTCATACATTACCTTGAATGAAGTTTTGATTGTTCCATCACTCACACCCGTCTTGCTTGCAATTTTCGATGGAGAAACATCAGCACCAAAAATCAAAGATGACATGTAAATAACCGTTGCAGCAATTGTAATAGGTGAACGTCCAGCCAACACTCCAGAAACCTTACACTTTCTGGCAATGTACTCGGCAGCATTGGTAACCTCATTATTCAAACCCAAATGAGAACAGAAACGTCTAATCAAATCTTCGGCTGAAGTCTGAGTAGTTTGCTCGCTATCCTTGATCATCGAGTATGCGTTAGGGTTGGCAGCATTCTTTTCCTGTATCACCTGCGTCATGATCTTGAAAACCTTGCCAATTTCTTTCTTCGGGACATTTGTCAAGGCCCAAATTTCTTTAAATGTACGGGCCACATTTGCCTTTCTACAACCGATGAAGATTGCAGCAGCCATTATAGATTCCTGAGATTTTCCTCTCAATGGCCGTTCATCATAAACCAATTTGTAAACCTCCTTCGCTCCATCTTGAACTATTTTGGGAAGCTGATATCCATCACACATTTGTGATATCTTAGCATATGCAGCAGACAAAGCGTTATCTTTTTTGTCAACCAAGGACTTTGATTGAGCTCTGTTCAATTCTCTTCCTGCCTTCACATTTTCGGGAACGTACGAAATCATGGTAGAGAGATTCTCAGTATCTAACAATGGATTACCAGCATCACCAACACGACTTGGATCATCACCGTTTTGGTCGTCGTTGCTGAAAGTTCTCCATTCAGACCTAGTATCAACTACTCGATCACTAAGAACTAAACCGCAACTTCCACATACAATATCACCCTCACTAAACCGCTCGATCAAATCTGGTGGAAATATCTTGCATTCTGGACAGGTGAGTGTGATATTGAGATTCGGTCCAACAAAAGGTTCATCTATTGCTGCAGCTATTGTTTGAGCACTCATAATGTGTCAAATCCACTTCTACCCCAATAAACTGTAAACCGTCAGTTCTTTGAAGAACTGTGTACTTGGCTGCTGATTCGTCTCCAAATATTACTAAGCAATCGATCTCAAGTATTCTTTATTTCGAATAGAGAACGGGTCCCTTTTTACTCTTGATTGAACAAAAAAAGCTGAAGTAATCGAATGAACGATACTTATAAAGGGATTTGGTGAGGGTCTGAACTTTGCAGAAAAGCTTGACAAGTGGTCACCAACAATATAAAGATCAAAGTCGGGGAGTATTTAAAAAACCATTTAACCACACACGACCAACATATGCAGAAAAAAACTTGCCTCTATGAATGTTTGCAAAATATATCTCAGTCCATCTTCCAACTTCTTGGGCAAAGTCATATTTCGTTTCAATCAAATATGAAATTTCCAGAGTTGTAGTTGGCGCGTTGTTTTCTCTGATCTATGTTACAGTAATTTCGCTCTTGTCGAACGCTCGTTAATTCTCAAAAAACGTATACTTCACATTATTCATTCAATTTTGAATATTCTGAAAAACATAAAACTAAATATACCACTTAAACTTCGACTATTTCTTGCGAAACCAGCTGGTGAATCTTTCTGATTTCCGGCGACTACTCTTTACCGACTTTGAGTCCTCTCCTTTGTCTTTATCCAGCAACATCACGGAGAATGACCGTGACTTTGCATGTCCCTTTGCATGTCCCTTTGCATGTCCCTTTCTTATTGGTTCCCGATTCATCAATTCGTCTTCTTGCAGCTCTCTGTTCTTTGTTGCATCAATATTGATTGTCTGGCGTTGAACAGGCAGGTTAGAAGTCGGAGTTCTCGTTGATTCGAGAATAGTCCTTTCCGAAGTAGATGCTCTCTTGGGTAAGGTATTACCTGATTCGTCTTTAAAGACCGAGTCACCATCTGATAATATAGGTGATGACTTATGAGTTGGTTTGACAGTTGAACTTGTGGACGATGATGAATGATTCTCCAGGTCAACACTAACAACGATTATCGGGGCATTGCTGCTGGACAGATCCCCAGCCACTTTCGTGGAAACCAGAGGAACGTCCATGTGTGATATGACAGATGAGTGATCAGTTGAAGCATCGCCAGTTGAGATCACAGTGGAGGATAAATCAGACGCTAGGCTAGAAGGACTGTTCGAGACATTCTTCGAGATTGAAGTTGATTGGGATATGGGGCACCTTTGCTTGGCCTGTAACAGTGGATCATTTGACGGACACAATTTCAGCGGCGAGCATACCGAGGGAGTAGATACTGCACCTATATGAGCCAGCACAATGCCAGTTGAGTTCCTAGAGCTTTGCTCATGCTGAGACTTGCTGAGCAAACTTGGGGGCGGAGAGAGATTTCTCTGCTCCCGTTTTAGGCGCAAATCGGAATAGCGCATTGGAACCGGTCTTTTTACATTCGACTTCAAACTTGGCAAACTTGATGAGTGTCCCAATATTTTCGAACTGCTTGATGGTATGACCAGGGGCTCTTCTTTTCCCGAGTGACCACTACCACTGTTAGATCTCAAGAGGTGAATGCTTTCAGTGGATGAGTACTTCAAAGCATTTGAAATTTTGTGAGACTGGTCATAAAACGTCTGGTACCGATTGGCTTTGGCACTTGAACGTTTTGATGTTGGCGTACCCACAATGTGAGCAAATGTAGTGGAAGTACCAGAATCCTTGGAGGAATTTGAGAAAGTTTTCTCGATTAAGGATGTTGAAGGCACTCTCTGGTTTGATAGGGAAGCAGAAGGCAAGCTAGTACTAGATGAACTTGCAGAGAAGTTACTGTACACACCAGTGAAAACATCATGTGGATTAGCAAAAGCTTCCAATTCAGTTTCTGAAGGTGAGAAATCGTCAGGAACAGCAGTAATATCACTGCGAGGTTCGTCCAAATCCTCCTCTGCCAGTTTGAATTCATCCAAGTCTTCTTCCTCCTCAATCGCATCAGTAACCGGCTCCCTGATAGGTTGCTTTAAGTAAGCTGGAGTGCTGTAAGGGGAGTTTGACAGCTGATTGAGGACACTTACGGGCTTCGAAAAGGGAGAGGCCAAGAAATCATCAACAAACTCAGAACTCCCATGGTCAAAGTTGCGAGACAGGCCACAACCACCATCGGATTCTCCAATGTGAATATTAGCGTTCAAAATCTCGTCCAAATCGATCACCGCATCCGGAACATTGTCAGCATTTAATACAGTCTCTTCAGTGAGAAATAAGCGAGGGGTTTGACTGCTGAGGGAAGAAGTAGACTTTTTGTTTTTAAACCGAATTGGGGAATTCAAGTTGCTGTTATTACCAAGACTCTTCCTCACAGGAGACATGAGGAATCTAGGAGTAGTTGATACAGATCTAGATCCAGAGGCTGGAGTGCCTTGAGGGAAGAGGAAATCAGTCTTCGTTGGCTCATTAGTGAAGTCTTCGTCATTCGAAAATTGGAAATGTTTATCCAACATATCATCGTCCACTGCATTAAACGGAGACAATGTAGGCTGTGAGACAAACAGACTCAGGTACAGTCTTTGATGTAGCGACAGCTCGCTGATTTGAGAAGGAGGAGTTGAAGAAGAAGGTGCATGCCCAATTTTTCTTGAGATAGGAGGAGGCGGGGAGAACAAGCCTAAGCCCATGATATCGAAATCTCCAGATATTGCGGCCGACCGCCTATGCCGGTGTGTCCGTTGAGCATTCTGAGAAGGAGTTGACAAATGGGAAGTTGCTGGAAGGGAACTCATGCTATGCGATGGAAAAAAATCATATGCGACGTAAAAACGGTCAGGGATTGAAATAATAAGATCCTTAAAAGACCGAATGTCAATTAAAGTTGAGTGGAATTAAAATGTTGAGGAGAAAGCCCAGTAAAGTATTTGGGGAAATGCAATAAACTTGTTTCACGAATATCTCGGAGAAATGCGACAACTGGGCAGAAGAAATGAACAGTAATGAATGGACGCTAACGATCTGTAGCAAGCTTTATCTTTTACCTTCCTCAGTTGGAAAGTGGGTCAAAAGTTAACACTGACCCAGAGCAAATAGGTTTAACGATTCCAATCCGGTCCTATTGAAGAAGACGCGATGGTAAGGCGCCAACAAGAGACACAAGACTGAAACGAAAGAGTAGAGGCACTTTAACACGTCTCCTCTGATATTCAAAATCTCTCCTCCTAGATGTTTCTATTAAAACGGATGAGATCAACAGAACAGGAAAGTTGCTTAGCGAGAGGCTATAGCAAGTGAAAGCACACGACTGTTGAAAGTATTGGTGAAGCCGAGACCCTGAAAAGAAGTGCTGGACAAGATTGCTCTCCTTAAAAAAATGCCGTGAAGGAATAAGGTACGTTAAACCTCTCACGTGACGTACATTTCTCTTCCAGACAAGCCTCAAAAATACTTTAGGGATATTGAGGCGGGGTTGTGCGCATTCTAGGGTCAACAATAGGACGAGCGTCTCTCGAGACCTGGCATTTCCAAGCACTTCGACCGATATTGGGGTGTCGAGCAGTAATTCTGGACTAAGCTTTATGCAACTTTTTGTGCTTCGTGGTTGGATGTCTGTTAGTTTCTTCGAAGTGTTCTTGATTGAGATGCATGTACGCTTATTCTTGGCCGATCTTGCCACTCACCAGGCTTACACATGCCTACCACCTGCAGAGTTTTCGGTTAGTCGATGCTTTTTCAGGTTACCTGCTGGTTCTGGCTGCAGTTGCATTTAATGGGACATTTTTTACGACCTCACTGTAATTGCCTGTGTGCTTCTGCAACGATGTCCTTCCTCAGTGTTACACCCTCGCCCTGCAGGATATGCTTGTGGAATGTTTCGTATATTTGTCTGCTGGTCTATCAACCCCAGAGTTGTGAATTAAGAGCACGTACAGAAGCTGAAGTTCCGGAATAGAAGTTCGCCCATCCCGTTTCTGACGATAGAAACTTTCAACAAAAAATTGCTGTTAGGCAATGCGCACTCTGGGACGGCTCCATCTGATCTACTTGGTACAATTTAATTGCTCGCGCTCGTAACAGCTTGGGCTCTGCGCAATCCAAAAATACTCTTGACCTATAATCTATTTCTTGTGCTTTTTAGCAATACGCCTCAATGCTCTTTGCTCGTTCTTCATCACACCATCAACCATCTTATACTTACCCTTGACTCCCTTTGGTCTGCCACTAAGGCCTCTATTACCTCCTGTCGCAACCACAAGCTTGGTCTTGGGCTTGATCTTTTGCTTCTTCGTCAACTTGCGCATCAACTTCAGAATCTCATCGGCTTTGTCCTTCTCACTCTTAGCACTGTCGTCATTGATAGTGTCACTCTTCTTTTTAAGCTTCTCTAGTCTTCTCAACGCGCGCATCTTCTTTCTGCCTTGAGCCTCCAACACCTTCTTAATTGGACGAGCATTCAATTGCTTTTGCTTGTCTTTAATTGCAGCAGCAGCCTCTTTAGTGATCGGCTTGACAATCTTTGAATGCTTCTTCTCGTCTTCCAAGAACCAGTCTGGAACATTATCCTGGTCTCTGAAAGAATATTTGTTGATACCTTCGTTAACCAAGTCATGTCTGTTCATTTGACCAAGAGCAACCTGGTGTGCCAAAGTCATTGCCTCGACAGTGCTCAAATCCACACGCTCTTTCTGTGTCTGTGCTTTTGCAATTTGACGGCCCACGCTTTCCCCTTCCGAATCATAATCTGAATCGCTCTGGACCTCCGTTTCGGCAGTGGCAATTTCGAAATCAGACTCAGACCCTTCGGTCTCGGAGGAACCTTCATCAATATCCATGGCATCTCCCACGGCTGGTTCAACCTCAGCCTTTGGTGCCTTTGGAGTTATCGATTCAAGCAAGTCTTCGTCTCCCAATTCTCCAAATATGGAGTTTGATGCAAAGAACACCTTAGCGTTCCTAGAAAGTTCTTCCTTGCGTTTTTGTTCAACCATGGAACGAATTTGTTCCTCGTCGTCCGATTCATCGTCGGAGTCAACGTCCATTTCGTAGTCCTTTTCCATGCCATCACTTTCATCTTCCGATCTGATTCCGTCCCAAGCTTCGTCATCACCACCTCTGGCCATCTTAGCTCTGTAGTTGGCGTCCTTCTCTGCTCTGGCTTGCTTGAATTGTTGGTACATGTCGTCTAATTGTGCGTCCAAGTTGTCCAATTCTTCATCAGTATCAGCCTCTGATTCCTCGGCTCCAGAGTCAATTTCATTTCCTCTAGCACGCTCCTCATCTGTGAAAATCATACGCTTCTTTCCCTTGGCAAGATCTTCGATCTGTCCGGTTTTCTCAGCAGTCTTCAAGTTAAACAAAGATTGAGCACCCAGTTGACCAGCCTCAATACCGATAGACATATCGGTCAACATGTTCATTTGCAAACGTCTGATTTCCTTCTGTTTGATCTCATTGGCAGTTTTCTTCTCTCTTCTCTTCTTTTGCTTCAGTTTATCGGACATCTTTTCAAGCTCTTTAGTGATTTGTTCTTCTTCAGTCAACGGCTCAACTTCCATTTCTGGCTTTTCTTCTTCGTCATCAAGACCGAGAATAGCTCTGGCCTGCTTTCTGAACTTCAAAATCAACTTAAAATCTTTCTTGCCCAACACCTTCAAATCCTTGACACACTCCAAGAGTTCTGGAGTACAATGCAGCAACTTTCTCAAAATTTTCCACTCAGCGTCATCTTTTGGTGGTTCCACAAGCTTATTCAAAGTTCCCAAGGTGTTAATGGGCTCCTCATCTTTAATGAATTCCAACATTGGCATTTCATGGTACAACAAGTAATCTCCTTCTTCGTAACCTTGTCTCTTTCTGGTATGCTTTTCTGGGTTGAAAACCTTTGCTTCGTTGTTGGTAGTTCCAGTTGGTAACTCCTCGAAGACCTCCTTAGGATCTAATAAACGAGGATCCAATTTCTTTGGAGCCTTGAAACCTTTGCAAACGACAAAGATTTCTGCGGAAACATTACGCGATGCCGGAGGTTTGGTGGCTTCCACCTTATCAAAGAGCTGCTGGAAAACCCACATCAAGTTGTTGTAGTCCTTGGATCTGAAAACCTTGGTGACAAATGTTCCACCTTGGGTCAAATGTTCGGCCGCGAGCTTCAAGGCCTTCAAGACCAACTGCGACTGTGTGAAAGCATCCTGGACCCATCCCATACCCACATTCGGAGCACCATCGTGGAGAACAGTGTCAGCCTTCCATGTCTTCAAATGACCTCTGAGCTTGGATCTGCAGTCTTCAGTTGTGATATCTGAGAGGAAAGTAATGCAGTTCGGAAGTGGTTTGATGGGAACAATATCAACTCCCACAATTAAGGAATTTATAGGACACAAGTTGGATGCCACTTGACACCAGGAACCTGGGGCAGCACACAAATCAATGACGACCTTGGATTTTTCCAAAAAATGACCATATTTCTCGTTAATTTGGAGAAGTTTGAAAGACGAACGGGCTCTATAACCTTTTTCCTTGGCCAAGAAGTAGTAACGATCTAAACGACCCTTACTGTTCTTTTTTTGCGTTTTACCCATGCTATTAGACTATACAAGAGATGAGATGAGGAAAAAGAGAAAAAACCAATGCGGGATGCACTGCACGTGAGTGTACAAACTGCACACAACAATCATATCTGCCATTCTTCGATGTCGTTCTTGTCTCTCTCTTCATCAATTAGCGAGTCATCAACGGTGTTTATATTGCTTTCGTTGCATAGTAAACACTCTTTGAGTAAAAGTTCGTCAAGTTCGCGCTTATCGGTTACTGAAGAATTCTGCTTGAAACTCTGAAATATCTTCTTGAATCGGTAATCACCCTTCAGCTTGAGATAGGAACGAACACAGCAGTCCTTGTGAAAGCTGTGATGGCAATTGGGAAACACGATGAAATTTCTGTCAATAAGAAGCATTTTGCAAATAGGACAGGCTTCTCCAGGCTCGATGATAGTGTAGACGGAGCCCTTTCTCTCTTCTGTTTCTGTTTCCTTTATTTGTGCCTTAAGTTTCTCTGCAATCTCAGAAGACTCTTGCATTTCCAAAGTGAGCTGGTTGATCCGGTTATTATACTGATTCAATGATTCCACAATTTCATCCTTAAAATTGCTGATCATAATCGATTGTGGGAAGAGAGGTAACAAGTCCTTGAGCGTTAGCACATTAGCATTTCTGTTGCTAGAATAAGACAAACGAAGTAAGTACCGCAACACTTTGTTCAAGCTGGTACTTTCGAAGACGTCATTCTTGGCAGGCACTATCAGGCCAATAAGATTGGAGGTGATTTTCTTGACAGAATTGGACTCGGGTTTGCCTCCGGGTTGCTCTTCCTTGTAATCATCCTTAATGATGTCAAGAACGTCAAAATGAACCCCATTGCAGACGCCTTTGATCAAATACTTGGCATACAACATCCAGAGTTTCTTTCTAGAACCAAAGTGATCATCTTCGAGCTTGATTTTGCTCATATGACGAACGTCTTCCGCTCCTGAGTCATCAAACACAAACTCGTAGTTCGTATTCTCCGTGTCTTGTAAAATATGCTCATCGAACTTTTTCAAAACAAATTCGGCAAGAAACGTCAATTTCTTATCCAATGCAAGCTTCAAAGCGGAATCGAATAATTGCAAATCGATTTGGATTAAGATAGCAGGCTGGTACCTCTGGAATCTCAAGCAAAGTCTTAGTAGGAAGTCTGCATCATACAGAGATTCTCTTCTAAATCCAGTTCCACCTTCTCCTTTCATATGCTCAAGCATCTTGATTATTGCTTTAGTGGTCTGAGCTTCATCACCACGAGAGGGATAAGTAACAAGCAATGACAAATAGTAGTTGTTTAAGACAGAGCTTTTGACGTTCTTTTCGAAAATCAACCTCAGCATGAAGTGTATCGTAAGGTTTTGCGTACAAGGAACAGTGTCGTTCTTCTTGTTGTATGTCAATATTGCAGGTAAAAGTTTCTCGTAATCAAGGTCAGAAAACTTGAACCACGTTTCCACCGTTTGCTTTGGAAAGTTGATGAGCAAAACGATGGAGGTTCTGTAAATGATGCTTTTCGATTCGTCCGTTCCTCTTGTATAAAGTTTGATGAGCACCTTCAAGGCTTCTACCCAATTTTCTTGTTCAATGTTGTAGTCCAAGAGAAACTCATAATCCTCAAGTAAATTTGAATAAAAAAGAAGCATTGATGGGAAGTCCATTTCTTTCAAGATCTGATAAATTGTCTTAGAATCAATAATCTTGTAGTTGTTACTCAAGAAGGATTCAAGAGCTTCATTCAAAGCATCGAGATTGGCTCTTATTCTGGGCTTGTGCTTTTCCAGTCCATTCCAGTTTTGTGCTGATGCTTCGGACTCTTTCTCCAAACTCAACTCTTTTTGAACAACGTGAATCATTCTTAAGTAGAGTTGAACAATCCAGCTAGATAATACAATTATCTTGATTTTGCTCTTCTCCACATTTTTAGCATGGACGAATTTCACCTTGAGGTACTCTACAAGGAGTCTGTTGGAGATAAGACAAAATTCAGGTCCCGGCAGTTGAACATTGAGAAGCATCAAGCAGACCTTCTCAAAGGGTTCTTGCAGTTTGGCGAGCAGACGAATTCCGTTCACTTGCATCTTGAAGAATTCGTCAGAGATTTCATCCTCCAGACACTCAATTCCGAATCCGCCTTTCTGCAACAAATCGTAACCCTTTTTAATCAAAACTACGTTCTGCTTGAACCATGTTTTGGAATTGGGGTCCGATGCCTCTAGGAACTTTAGAGCTTCCTCATATTTCCCCATCTTGTAGTAATTGTACCAGACAGAAACCGACTCATTAGTGATAACTAATTCGTAGATTCCATTTGACATGAAGATCCAGTTCGTGTCTCCAATAGGGTCAGCCACAAGTCCAATAACCTTTTCGTTTGCTTCTATCGACAAGCGGAGATTGAGGACGATTGGAGTTTGCGGGAGCAATTTGTTCAAAATGACCAAAGAGTCGTGGCTGCTGCTGATAAAGATCAAATGGTGGGCAGTGGCTATGAAAGAGTTCGGGGCATCGGATATTTCATATGGGCCAGTATTAAGTTTCTCCGTACGCGACATCTGCACTTCCTCGTCATTGGAGTAAATGTCTTTTGACTTAGGAGCAACAAGGTAGTACTTATCTCTTGCAGAAAGGAAAACAGATTTGCTCTTTTCGATTCCAAGTGGAGAGGTTATTGGCGCCAGACGGAACACCCGAGTGAGCTCAGCCAAAGTTGGCTCAAAACAGTCCCAAACTAAAATTTGACCTCCCGCAAATAACTGGATCTGAGTTGCGTTGTTGGCAAAGGAAATTCCGTCAATAGACCCAACTGCTTTGTAAACCTGTTTCATGTATTTATCGTCCCGCTTGCCTTCATGTGTTGCCGGATCGTGGGTCTTAAGCATTGCCACGTACACATTTTCGTCATTGGTCGTCAAAAGAAAGTCACCTGTACTCTTATTGTCTTGCAGAGCAGTAAAGGCAATGTGTTTCACCGATATGCCTTTGAAACGCGGTAGAGATTTGAATTTTGTGTATGCATCATTCAAATAGAAGTACTGCAATCCGTTGGCCTGGATAATCAAATGGTGGCCGTTGGGATGTAGCCAGCAGTTGGTGATTTTTGAGTCCGGAGAAGCAGGAACCAGTATTTGAGCCACATCCGAGGGACTTTCTAGGTCAATTCGAAAGATTGACTTGGCAGAAATGATGTACATGACATTGTTAGCCACCCGTAGATGCTGTAATGAATTTTGGAGATCAAACTGTAGCTGGACCTTCTCGATTTCGAATTCCGGTTTTTCGCTATTTACCATCAGAGAGTCGAAATCAAAACTCGAGGGGTCTGTGGAGACAATCGAGCCGGAGGCTAAAGACCGGACTTGTTTGAGGGAATCATCTTCCATTTCTATTACCGTGGTTGTAGCTTCTCAGCTGTGGAGAAATACAAGTTAACAGTGTTTAAGAAGGTACGGGTTTACATATCAACAGTGGGTATTAGGAAGCCAAGGATCAAATATTGAAATATGAAAATTGGAATTTGAGACAGTAATCTAAAAAATGACTCGAGCATATCGTCATTTCAATTTCGTCATTGCAGTCAACCTTTGTGGTCATGGCTTTCGTCCTAATATTAACTACAGTGCACTACTCTCAATACTCCGAGATCTGAACCACCCAAAACAATTTCTACGGATGAGATAAACTGTAATAGAATGGATACTACATCAAATCATGTGACAATTAGCCATGGTCATTCCTCTCCCGCGTGGTTCACTTTTCGAAGTTCTATTATCCACGTTCATCACAACTGGAACCAGGTCGTGCACACACCAAATACGCCCCTGCTAAGGCCCATTACATGACCAACTTCGCCCCCTAAAATCAACAGAGGAGCCCAACCACCAAAAAAGGTATCTCCTTTTTCACCAAAACCACCAAGTCTAACTCAATTGTGCTTAGAATTTCCTTCTGCAAACACCGATCATGAATGTCTTAAAATTGCAAAAGAAGTACCCTGACTTGAATCAAGCGGACATCTTCGGCATAATAGAAGATTTCAGAAACATTGACTTGGAGGAAAAGGGCTGGGTTGAAAAGAAAGATGTCATCAACTCAATTGCCCAAAAGGGACAGTATTCCTACGACCAGGCCAGAGAAACTTTGAAAAATGTTGATGTTGACGCTTCTGGCCATGTGGAATTAGACGACTATGTGGAATTGGTTGCCAAATTGAAGGGAGAAGACAGCCCTGCACCTTCAAGTTCCGGCCCACTGGCGGCTAAGAGTTTTGGAGGAGTTGGTGCTGCTTCGTCCGGACCAACTAGCCCCGCAAAGAGAGCGGTCTCCGGAGCAGCCCCAATTGCTACTGCCAACACCGCCCGCAAGACGTACATTGGCGGGAAAACCTCAGGAACCACCCACACCATCAACGACGAAGAAAGAACGGAATTTACTCGTCACATCAATTCCGTGCTCTCCGGAGATGTAGATGTCGGACCGAGGTTGCCTTTTGACACCGAGACTTTCCAGATCTTCGATGAGTGCCGTGATGGTTTGGTCTTGTCCAAATTGATCAACGATTCCGTACCTGACACCATTGACACCCGTGTGTTGAACACGCCTGGAACCAAGAAGAAGACACTCAACAACTTTCAGATGTCCGAGAACGCCAACATTGTCATCAACTCAGCTAAGGCCATTGGATGCGTGGTTGTCAATGTTCACTCTGAAGACATCATTGACGGCAAGGAACATTTGATTTTGGGTTTGATCTGGCAGATCATCCGTCGTGGTTTGTTATCGAAAGTTGACATCAAGCACCACCCAGAATTGTACCGTTTGTTGGAAGACGATGAGACTTTGGAGCAGTTCTTGAGAATGCCTCCTGAGCAGATCTTGTTGCGTTGGTTCAACTACCATTTGAAGAATGCTGGTTCTCAAAGAAGAGTCGCCAACTTTTCCAAGGATATCAGTGACGGTGAAAACTACACTGTTTTGTTGAATCAATTGCAACCTGAGTACTGTGACTTGGCCCCATTGCAGACGTCGGACTTGATGCAGCGTGCCGAGCAGGTTTTGCTGAATGCTGACAAGATTGGTGTCCGTAAGTACTTGACTCCATCTTCTTTGTGTTCAGGAAACCCTAGGTTGAATCTTGCCTTCGTTGCCAACTTGTTCAACACATATCCAGGGTTGGACCCAATTGAGGAGCACGAAAAGCCTGAAATTGAAGAGTTCGATGCTGAAGGAGAGAGAGAAGCCAGAGTATTTACATTGTGGTTGAACTCTTTGGACGTTGACCCACCAATTGTATCCCTTTTCGAAGATTTGAAGGATGGTTTGGTTCTATTGCAGGCTTTCGACAAGGTGATGCCTGGAAGCGTCTCCTTCAAGCACATCAATAAGAAGCCGAGCAATGGAAACGAGTTGTCTCGTTTTAAGGCTTTGGAAAACACAAACTACGGTGTGGAAATCGGAAAGGCCAATAATTTCTCCTTAGTTGGCATCGAAGGTTCGGACATTGTGGACGGAAACAAGTTGTTGACCTTGGGTTTAGTGTGGCAGTTGATGAGACGTAACATCGTTGACACTTTATCCAGCTTGGGCAATGGAAAGAGCATAACTGACTCAGACATATTAAAATGGGCCAACGCGCAAGTTGAGAAGGGAGGCAAGAGTGGGTCAGTCAGATCATTTAAAGACTCTTCCTTATCCAACGGTGTCTATTTGTTGAACATCTTGAACGGTATCAAGCCAGGATACGTTGATTACGACTTGGTTTACCAGGGATCTAACATTACTGACGAAGAGAAGTATGCCAATGCGAGATTGGCCATTTCGATTGCCAGAAAACTCGGAGCTTTGATCTGGTTGGTTCCTGAGGATATCAACGAGGTGAGAAGCAGATTGATCTTGTCTTTTGTCGGAAGTTTGATGAGTGTTGCCGAGCTGAAGTAGTTTCAGAAGCTCAATGTACTATTTGTATGATTACCCGGTGCTCCAGCTGACTGTAGTTGGAGAGGAACCCATAGTGCAATAGTAAAGAGGTGCATATAGAATATGAATCCGTACACCAGAACCGCACTGTCCAATAAAAGTTTTAACATTAAATCTACAGGCTCCAAAACAGTGGATATACTAGCTGTAACAAAGCCCCAGAATGTCCAAGGCCATATTTCCCTTCACGGAAGCTAATAGCAAGAGAGTCGCTTCTTTGTTCAGACAAGCATTGAGAACCGCTTTCGACTCTTCTCTTAAATTCGATGCATACAGAAGAGAGACGGTGAAAATTAGATCGCAGTTTGAGGCAAACAAGCACATCCAAGATCCTAACGAGTTGGAGCAAGTCATCACAGAGGCCCGGGCAAAGTTGGCCGAGTTTGCCCACCCAGACCCATATATTCCACCATGCAGACCAGGAGGAACCAAATTCGAAAGAAACCTTCCTCTTTCCAAGGAGCCTGTGATTCCAGGAGACTGGTAGGCGAATGAGAAAGGAAAAAGACGGTTCTGGACATAGAGAGATACTGCTTTATGTGATTATTCATGCATTGGAAACTAATATATGGTTTCGTGACGTGGTGTAGGAGATAGAATGATGATTGGAAATTGAGAGATCAATTCAACTCTTGTAGATTCTGAAACAATTGCAACTTCTTTAGAAGAGCAATGACTCTGGTGGTAGCAATGAATGAAACCACTGGAGTCATCACGTGCAAATGTGGAGAAAATTGTGGTAAATATACCCTAGAAGAAATTCGAAAGATGAACGGCAAATTTGATCGTTGGAAAATAAACCAAATAAAAAAATAATCCCTTTATCAATTCTTTGTCTTTCTTCGTCTATTTATGTAGTTTTCCCCATGTACTCCGTCATTCGCATCACGTCTCCAATCTATTCCTTACAACAGCACAACAAGAAAGAAACACAGGAATGGTTTCTCCAAATGCTATTTTGAGCAAATTCTTCTTGAAATTAGAACTTTACCTTACTCTCATCAATGACCGACTTCTTGAATCGAATTTTCAGGACCTCTGTTGTTCACCTCCGGAAATACAGCTACCAAAACTTCAGAAAACCAGGGAAAACGTTCCCAAGAGAGAAAAACAAAAGAAGGGTGTCAAGTTATCCTTTGTATCTTCTCCTTATTCGTTTGGGCCTTGGTCTCGTGTGTTAAAGGTACTAATTTTGCCTTTTGCAGCCCAACATACACATTCTGAAAGAGGAAAAGAGATCCAATCATGGATTGTTCAGGAGAGTTCCGTGCTTTCTCTTCCTCTTTTGCTACTTCTTGCTGCTCTCGTCTTTCTATTGGTGTCGAAGTTGTTCAAGAACGATTATTATAACGATATCCTAGACTCCTACCTTGGTGAAGAACAAGAAGAAGTGCGAGAAATTGAGATGCGAAGTTCAACCAAAGCAAATCAACTTCAAAGCGAACCGTTCTTCTTTCCTGTCCATGATAGATTTAGGAGTCATCAGTATCTTTCCATCGGTTCTTCAACTGAAACATTACTTTCGGTGGACCCGTTTCTGAAATCATCGGTTTCAGAGAATGATCTCGAAAAATTAGTGCTCGAAGAGAAATTACGTTTCGTCTGCGGGAAGCAATTTCTTGATTTAGACTTTCCTTTTGTTAGGAGGGAATCCAAGATTTTAGGAAGAAACTTTTCAGATCTGTCTTATGCCCCTTGGCTCGCATAGGTCCACACTCCTTTGGTGAAACACACGCTTATATCAAAGGTGGATTCAGGGTTGAGGTCGACAGAAAGAAATATAGAGCAGACTCAGAAGAGTATCCTGTTCTGATAGCTATTCCAGATAGCAGGTTTTCGAAATGAATCCAAAGTTGATGATGAATTCAACATGACTGTCATGGAGGCTTCTGAATAGTACTGATAAAAGATACCACTGAGATTTTCTTTCTTTCGGACCGATTGAGAGCAAATGATCTGACTTCATTGGTTCTACCCGCGTAGGAACGGAATAAAGCATTAATTCCCACCAGCAGAGGTGTTCCACTAATCTTGCCTTCGAATTGACGCCAACGGAATTTTGTCTGCCTCTGAAACGTTGGCTGCAAGAATTTACACCACCAACAACAAAGGCAGTTTTCTGAGAAGACATAGAAAGAGTGCTTTTCCAAGATGAAATGAAGATTTTCAACTCAATCTCAACACTGATGGCACTATAGCGCCCCCTCGCCAAAAGGCACTATAGCGTACCCTCGCCAAAAGGAACAAGACAGGACCTGAACAAAAAGTTGTTGTGCTTATTTCAGAACACCCCCAATAAGTCAATCGAGAACCTCACTCCAGCTCTCGACTACCGAGCGAAGGATCTAACTCTCTCTGTCTCTACACTTTTGTTTCTTTCATTCTATTGCTGTTTCTATAAAAACTGACTACTGTCTAAAACAACAAGGGTTGACCTGCCAAAGGTTCAGAGCCCGGAAAGTGGTACAGCTGCCTGCCACAGCAGCTAGCACTGAAGATGGAGGTGGAAGATGGAACAACTGCCTGCCAGAGCAGTTGATAGATTAAATTTCCGATTAGTGCCAGTAATCGGAGGGTATGAAGATGCGAGACCTCTGATGAATCAGGAGTCCAAGATTGCCTCTTATGCAAACGAGTATTGTTCCCAGTGTGTCCACTGTCAAAGGATTTTGTTTTCCAAGTGCAGTTGACTTCTGCCAATGTACTCAGTTCCAGAAAAGCCAAGTGTGGTTCTGGCTAATTCAAGAATTAGGGTCTTGCTCTCTCAAGCTTCTGTTGAAGCTTGGAAAAGTTCTCCTTGAGAGCCTGGTGGATATGCAATACATAGTTCGTTGTATCCTCCATGCTCAGCAAGAGCTCGTTCATGATTTCATGCATTATAGTGTGGTCAACACAGATCAGGAGAAGAGAGCTTTCTTCGAATTCACGACGACGAAGGACAAGCGGGCGTTTCCCGGGTCGTCTTCATTGCCAGCAATGTGTTTCTTGAAGAATCTGTTGTAGATCTCCAAGAACTGCTGTCTGTACTCGAGAGACTTCTTCATTCCGGAAGAAAGAGACTCGGTTCTGCCTGTAATTTCCTCTCTCATGTTCTCCGTTTTCGAAGTCAAAGAGAAGAAATTGTCGCCAATAGAGGAGTTGATGGAGAGACACTTTTCAATTGCCAGGTCCAACTCACCGAGCCTAGAACTTTTGTGGCTGGACTTGGCCCCTTGGTGTTCTGTCAACTCGTTGTCAAGAGTTTCAAGCTCGTTGTCAAGAGTTTCAAGCTCGTTGGCAAGACCGAATCCCAAGTAGATGTTTTCGGAAATTTGTCTTCTGATGCCACCGAACTTGCCAACAAACTGGACAAACTCAGCGTTGATGGGGCCATTGACTTCGGAAGTCAAAAAGGAGAAAGGATTGCTGATGCGCCCGAAGAGTTCTTGGTACGCTTCCTCAAGTTCATCATTGTCGATGTCGTCATAGTCGACACCACAGCCAAAGTTGATGAGGTCAAGCTCATCGTTGACAGATTCTCGTTGGATCTTCTTTTATGAACTCCACCACATTGCCAAAGACCTCGTCGTCGTCCTCGCATTGTTCTGCATCGTCGTTGAAGCGAACAACTCTGGGAGAAAGACGTTCTTGTTCTTCGTGGACGTCGAGTGCAAATCGGATGAGATCAGTTTCCAATACTTCCTCCGGGTGTGGAACTCCCTTCTCAACGTACTTCAAGAAGTTGTAGTCGAGCTCGATAACTGGAAGGACCACTGGAGTTTGTAGATGGGCGACCTGGATTTCAGGACTGGATTCCTCCGACGACAGACCAGGGATGTCTTTAAGATAGATTTCAAGACTGGTATCCAGGGAGTCCGAGTCGCTGTCGAATTCGGAGCAAGTTTTTGTACGACAATATTGTACAAGGTCCAGGTCTTCCCACGATGGCGAAAACTCACAGTTTTCAAAAGCAACCGGCTCCCTGATAACTTCGGAACCAGAAGCATCTTTAATTGATTCTGAAACTTCAACTGAAGGTGCAACTTCAACCAGGGAGTCCTCAGTGTTGTCCAAAATTTCTGTCAGTCCAGAACCCAGCACCTCCTCAGTAGGAGCGAGCTGGCGAATTGGAGACTCAATTTCGGGGGTTTCCAACAGCAAGGGCAATCTGGCTAGTTCAAAGCCGCTCCAGGTAAAGTCGAAGTCGGAGATGTCATCACCCTCGATGACTGAAGTGACGATTTGAGTTTCTTGCTCTGCAGCGTCCTGCTCGGCAAAAAAGAACTCAAACTCATCATATGAATCGTTGAAAGTGTACTCCTCATTAGGAATGTTATTAGTACCGCATAAGGTGGGTTTAGGTACCAATTCTGGACAAAAGTCCATTTGATCACCATTTTCCAAAATTGCAGGACTTTGAGCAGCAGAGTCCTTGATTTTTGGAGGGGTGGTGGTTCTAGCCTCGGCGAACCCCTCAAGATGATTTTCATTGAAGAAATTCACCAAGTTGGGGTGAGTGGGAGAGGTGATTCCCGCATGACACCCTGCATTAAACCCGCGAGTTGCATCGGTCCATGCAGTTGATTTGCCCAATCCGGTCATGACCGCTTTGGGAAGGTCCGCTTCTTCATCTCTGGTCAGTGAGTTGTAGGCTCTTGTTGGGGTGGTGAGAGTGGTCACCTGTGGAGGAGCGGTCAGGGTAGCTTCCTTTCCGGCACTAAAAAGTGCACTTTGTTTCTGTGAATTTTTGCTTGGGGAAAGACATGACGACAAGCGTTGGAACGAGGGCGGACCAAGGAAACGGTGGAATGCTTTTTTCTTAGGGAGTCCCTTGGCAATTTCTGGAGTAGAAAGTACGTGGTGTGCAGTGACGCCAACAGCAGTACTGTCAATTTGAAGAGCATGGTGACCGTTCTTTTTCTTCAAGCTCTTGATAGCCAGTTTGATTTTCTTGACACTTTGGGACACTTTGTTGTATGCTCTCTTCAAGGAGAGCTTCTTGGGCTTGGGAATTTTGAATTTCAAATCGTTGGTGGCATTGGAGGCATCTTTTTGGGCATCTTTAGGGTTGGAGGATTGGGTGGCAGGAGATTGGTTGGTGGCAGGAGATTGGTTGGTGGCAGGAGATTGGTTGGTGGCAGTCTTGTTGGCATCGACTGTGATGGAAATGTTGATCATTTCGTCTTCGGGACGACACAAAAGTGGCCCGGTATTTGGAGAGACTTTCAAGTGGAAAGTCATGGCGAAAGTTCTTAAGAATCGAGTTCGAAAGTATTTCAAGCCGTACGCGAAAGTATTAAGTTCTGCTGCAACTGTTTGCGGAGAAATGTAGTAATACGATGAAGAAAAGAGGACTTTTTTGGGTGCAACACAAAATGCACTAATATAGTGAGATTTCACAAAATCATACTGACAGCGAGAAACATTTTGAGCCACCTTGCAAGTTTGATATATCAAATTGAAGTAATTTGCCTCCCTAAAAAGATGACATTATCTGCTTCACCATTTTCTTCTTGGACAAGGAGCTTTGCATGGAAACTAGCTATTTGCAACCATTTTAAATTACGTGCAGGATATTTGTTTTAGGGTTCCTCGATCTGGGAGATTGAGAAAATGTAAATTATCGAAGACAACTTTCAAAACTGCAGTGATTCTACTACTCCTTCGTGTTCGCTTTCTGGCTCACTTTTCAATTGGAAAGTCGCATGAATTATGAATTGGTTACGGTTTCTTTGACATTTCGCCCTCGTCCATATTGTCCAAACAATTCAACTCCTTTTCTTTGTAATTTCAGTGTTTGATACACATAGAGGGATCCACCATCTGTAAAGAAATTACAAGCCAAACCAGATTATGTCCCTAACAAATTTGGATCTTCCGAGATCAAGCAAAGGGCAAATACCAAAACCAATTGCCGAGTGCAACAACATCATGAAAGAAGTGGGATTTTCCGAAAAATAAAATTGTACTCCAAAGGGCATATAAACTGGAGTCTTTTTCTACGTATGTACTCATTGGATAGTGGTGGAGTTTTAGACAAGAATAGCATTGGGATGGTGGTAGCAAGGTCAAGTTTAGAAGACCTTTGCAGCAGCATAGACAATGGTACTGACACATTACTGAGTGAGATCTGACTTTAGCCAAAGGAAGAAACCCCAACGTATTGATATTCACTAACCCCCGTACTTCTCTGCCGTCTTCGAACAATCTCTTCTTACCAGTTGGGGCACACCCGGTAAGTATTACCTCAAAAGTTTGACCTTCAGGATTATATCCCAAGTTTTCAATTAACTCATTAGCTCAGCGATCCATTTCCCGATAGGGAAATGGTGTACTCTTCGGGTTTCAGCCCAGACTCTACAAGGTCCGTCTTTCCCATTTAAATTCACGTCGAGGAAGTTCTCCAATTTGCTTCTAAGTAATAGTGATACATTTTAGCGAGATTGTCAAGCTTGTGGAAACGGAAAAACTCCAGGAAACTCTTATTGTTGCACTCGCTGTCTACGAGCTTCTTTCGGAATAACTATTGCTCAAATAATATCTCTCTCCACTGACTTCTTTCAGGCTATTTCTAGTAAGTCACGAAATCTTGATCTTGCTTCAGAGTCGTTTTGCATGATAAGAAGCACGTTGAGAAGCTATAAACAGCGGTAAGAAGGTCTTCGAAGGTGCAACTATTCTGGTTGAATATGCCAAGCCTCTGTTGTTCAAGGCATTGAAGTTCTACTATTCTGTGAACTTTCCACAATTCAAAAGTTAAGGGACAATCTTTCTCGAGAACAAAAGAAAATACACAGGCTTCAAATTTCTCAAACCTACAAAATGCATCTTTGGAGATTTTGAAGCCGTTGCATCCAACTCTGATACCGTTCAGATGCAGGGCTTGATTGAAATGGCCCTGTTTTTCGGTGAAATTAATTTTACAAAAAAAATACGACTTCCTCGACTCTTCAATTGGAGATGGTTTACTCAATACTTTTTCAGTATTGCAAGTATTTGAAGTTGTATCCCAAGAGGAGCAAATATCAGTTTGTTGGCTCTAATGTTGGTGTAAGAAGACCCATGCGATGCAGTCACGTGATTGTATTTTTTTCACTCCAAGGTGCAAGCTCATCTCAATTAAATTTGAACCTACTAGGCAGAAACTTTAGCAAAATGCCCAGATCTAAGCGTTCTAAGCTCGTTACCTTGGCCCAGACGGACAAGAAGGGAAAAGAGAACAAGACCCGTATATTCGACGAAGTCAGGGCTGCTCTCGACGAGTTCAGATATTTGTGGGTGTTACAGTTGGATGATGTCAGAACTCCAGTTTTGCAGGACATCAGATCCGACTGGGTTGGATCAAAGTTGATGTTGGGAAAGAGAAGAGTTTTGGAGAAAGCCCTTGGTGATACTCCAGCTGAAGAATACAAGGACAACTTGCACAAGGTGTCCAAGCTTTGCACTGGTGTTTCCGGATTGTTGTTCACCAACGAGTCCCCAGAAACCGTACTGGCTTATTTCACAGCATACGCAAAGGCAGACTATTCCAGAGCCAAGTCTAAATCTCCTCTTGATTTCACAATCCCAGAAGGTATTGTCTACTCCAGAGGTGGACAGGTCCCAATCGAGGAAGACGTTCCAATGTCTCACTCTTTGGAAATCACATTGAGAAACAAGTACAAGATTCCTACTAAGATTTCCTCCGGTAAGATCATCCTTAATGAGCCATTTGTTGTTTGTCAGAAGGGTGATACCTTGGACGTCACTCAGGCATTGATCTTGAAGCAATTTGGTGTTGCTGCATCTGAATTCAAAGTGAAGACCATTGCTTACTACGACGGAGAGAGCTCTGAAATCACGAAGCTTGATTAAGCTCCATAGCATGGTTGCAAAACACTATTCTCTTTTGTACATTACTATCCTGCCCAAAATGGGGATCTTCCATTCCGAAATAAATATACACGTACCTATGTGGTTGCTCGTCTACTCGTCTTCAATCGACCCCAACTGGCATTGCACAAAGAACAATTTGGCACTATCCTGGCCAATGTTCTTGAAGCTGTAGATATTGAGCTTCGGGATTTCAAAGGAACAACCACGCGTCACGACAAACTTATCTGAGTTGAGTGTGACTTCAATTAAACCCTTAGCAACATGAAACATAAACAGAGATTCACCTGCCGTTCTCAAACTTTTAAACCCTTCCACCGGAAACTCTAGTAGACCAGCCGCAATGACGTCTGAATCAGCATCGAAAAGAGGAGCCACCTTGAAATTCTCCAACACCTGCTGGCCGTTTTTATTTGGAGGAGGCAGCTGGAAATTGCCTCCGTCTGGAGCCCACGCGACAACTCTGCGTACAGTGCTCTCCTCATTTTCAAAAACATCTGTCTGCAAAGATTTGTCTTTATACCATTCCGAGCCCTCAATTTCCGGGTCGGATTCGTAGTCGTAAATTTCGCTTCTCTGTTTTTGTTTCCTTGGTCTTCCCACAGATCTGGGCAGGCCATTTTTCGATCTCTTTCCTTTTTTGGGGATTTGCTTCTGTTCTGTTTCTGGAATGTGAACAACCTCTTTGATTTCCTGAAGTGGGATTTTTCGGATATCTCTGACTAGGGTGCTGTCAGGATCAGCATTGGATGCCCCATTGGCTCTTGAGTAAACAATTCTTTCGTTCCTCCAGTATGCCAAAGGAGCTATTTTGGTCCTTTTGGATCTTCGAAGCCCTTCAGGAGGAGGTGATGGGAGCGGGGAAGGTCGTATTATGTAATCGCTGGACTGGATAGGTTGAGATGACCCGAAATTTGATTGCGTTCCGTAAGTTGACTGGGTTGCAAAGTTGGACTGCGATCTGCGCTGACTGTCCTGAAAATCAGAATCAAAGGTGTCACCATCATCTGACGAAGGGAGGATTGAACCAAGAGCATCATTCTCCACTTCCTCATCGTCATCGTCATCCAAGATTCTGTGAACCTTTCTCTTCGGTTTTAGAGCCATGGTTTTGGTGAATCCAGCGATTGCCTTCTCTTGTCGAATGCTCTTGGACGGGGAGTTCAGCTGAGACACGGGCGATGGATTTGGTGCTGTTTTGGACACTGTAGTTGAATTTAGCGACAGAATTGGAATTGGCGAAAAGGTCATGTCGTCTCTCATGTCGTCGTCCACGGCTTGTTCTTCATCCATTTCTTCGTCTTCCTGATTAACGTTGTTCACGTCGTCAAAATCCAGGTATTCTGGAAGGCTGTATTCGGGGGTTGGTGATTTTTTCTTGGGTAGTGGCTTTTTTGGATGTAGCTTGGGAGTGAGCTCTGGTAGTTTGGAATCAGATCGGATTCGGCCCACACCCAAGTATCTTCGAGCGGAGTTTTTTGTCAGCGGGTCTGGTTTCGTGCTGGAAGACGAATCTGGTATTTTAGGAGTCTCGCCATTGTTTCTGGACAAGAAATCGGTGTGTTTTGTGGGAAAACTCAGAACTTTGGATTCTGCCCACGTAGTGTCTTCAAAGAACTCATCGACGTCCTCCATATCATATTTGTCTTTAGCCAAGTTGGCTCGGGGTTTCAACCCCGTTTTCCGGGACTTCTCGCCCAAGTTTAGCAAGTCCATATAGGATTAGTTGATGTTAGTTGGTAATATTGTGATGAAAACGCGAGCGCGACTCCACAGGAAAACAATAATCGATAGAAGTGCATACATAATAGAGATAGAGATTCCATAGTCAAATTTTTTTTGTTCGTTGATTCATTAGAATTTGGGTCATTATATCATTCGACTCGTCAATCTTTGCCCGTCAAAACTCCACATCCAATATTTCATCGGCAGTCTCCATCACCTCATAGGTGACCGTAAGCCCATCCGAATAAGTCAAATACAAAAAAAATCTTGGATGTTCCGGCAGAACCGACATGTCTCGCACTGCCAACCCAGTAATCGTTCGTAAGGTGCTTTCGCCAACTGCAAGACTCAACACATTGGGAAACAAGTGCTCCTGTCTCATGCCATGGAGTCCACGATGCTCGCATAATCTCATGATGGTCACCAAGCCCAGCTGGGTGACTGCAATGAAGCACAGTAGCTCCGGGATTACTTGAGAAATCGAGATCCGGTTGCACCATTTGGTTTCGTCATTTTCCGGAATGTCGAGGTTGAAAAGCTGCTTTGTTCCTGCGGTACAGAAGAGGGTATCCGCTCGGAACAACCCGGTTCGGGACTCGGTGGAAACGGCCAAAAAGGTGTCCTCGAGCGGCCGTGTGGCCAAGTCACTTCCATATCTACAGTGTAGCTTGATGTACTGGTGGATGCGTCTGTACTCCTCGTCCACACTCACAAACTTGCTGGTATCTTCGTCTTGCTGTTGGACTTGTTCGCTGGATGCCAAACACACCACAGGAGAGTCGAAGAACTGCCAGGCAGCCGCAGGACCCAAATTGGCCGTCTGCTGCGGATCCGGAGCCATGCCCATGATCACCGATTCGGCTTGAATCTGCGAAGATTCCACATCGTCGTCAATAAAAGGGTCTCCGGTCATGGCACGAAGAGACTGAACTGGCTTGAAATAGCTGGCCTGGACGGGCTTGGTGGTCCAGCAGTCGGAATCCAAGTTGGTTCTACGCACCACCACCGGCTCGTCGAACAGCACTCGGCCCAACTGCCGGGCAACATCTTCCTTCTCCACTTTCTCGCCGACAGTAAATGTGAATTGGAACAAGAGGAGCTCACTGGAAATGGAGGCACAGCTGAGAAAGGCCGTGTGCTTGTTTCCTTCGATAGTGTACAGAACAAAAGACACCTCGGGAATATTGTGGAGAACCTGGTGTGTGTTGACCAGGCAGAAACGTCCGTTATCGTGGTAAAAGAGAGTGGCAGTCTGTGAGTTGGCGGAGGCTGCTAGAATGTGGTGCTTTTCGCCCAGTGAGTCCGTGGCAGATGCAAAATCAAGTCCCCAAGCAGAAGAGTCCATTTTAAGGTTCACGTCAGCTGCTATCTTGAGCCCGTAGAACTTGCTCTCCTGGTTCCCTGCAACGGACTTTAACCGGTCAGCCTCGCTGGAGATTGTTGCTGTGTACCAAACCAAAACCGAGCCGTCGTCGGTACAGATTCCAATGGCCGGTCCCCGGATCCAGTCTGCAGTAGACCGAATAGAATTAATTGTGTGAGGGTAGTATGGCCAAGTCAGCAAGATGCGGTCTGCTGTAGATGTGAACTGTGGCCTTGTGTCAAATCTGAGGGCCGGCGATTTCTCGGGCATTTGGAGCTGCCGGTCAAACCCATATACCAAGACCTCGGACCGGCAGCAAACCACCAAGTAGTCGTCCGACCCACTGTGTGACACTGTGGCCAAATTGTTCTTGCATTTTCGTGAAGATTCCAACCCGTCCACGGCTCGGGCTCCTATGGGAACCAACTTGAGCAGATCTCTGTACTTGGCTGCTGGAGGTAGTGTCAACAACATCAACGGGTCCTCGGTGGCTAGTGCGGTCAATCCGGGCCGGAACGGCTCGTAGAGTCCTCCGTTGTGCACATTGTCTATAACCCCAGTCACCTCGTCTCCATCTGGGGTAATTTCTCTCTTGGTCACTGCATCGTGTTGCTCCCACAATCTGAACGCTTGCAGTGACGTCATTCTTCCTTCTGCTGGTTCGAGTTCCGGGGTGGCTTTCCTTTCGGAATTGTTGGAATACCTGCGGTCGCTGGCCGTTCCTATGGTGAAGTACTGGTACGCAGAATCGTCAGCGAGGGAATGAGGGACTTCCAGGTTTGGTGACCTGTTTGCTATTTTCGTGTAGAAGGTATCGGGATTTCTTGGTTCTGGCCCTGAATGTATGTCGCTGAGGTCGAATTCTGGATCATAGAATTCGACCTCTTCAGACAGACTTGAATCTTCGTCAGTATTGCGACCATTTCTCAGATCGGGAATTGGGTGCGTTCCTTGCAATATTCGGAGCATTCTGGCCCCGTTTCGGATCGTGCTTTCCTCCGAAACAGCCACTCGCTTGACTCCTCGGCACTGTAGAAGCTGAAGGAACTTTTCAAGTGAATATTCCGGGGTATGAGACACTTTGGAAACTGGAAGTTGGCGCATTCCGATTTAGATTGAATCGTAGGCCGTTCCCGCTTGGATCAGGAATTCTTGTTTCTGACTGTGGTAGAATCTGGGGACATTTGATAGTGCTGTGTGCACTACTATGGCCATATGGATGGGGACCTTTGTTCCGTTTTAGAAACCAGCGAAATATGGGAGCTTGGATTGGCTTTCGTGTTAATACGAAATGGAAATCGAAAATCACATTTTGCGTTTTCGGTGATTTTGGCATTTATGGGGTATGCTCTCACATGTCCTCACCAAATTCTTTTCTGGTATACCAACCTCACCAGAAGAGGCTATTGGAGCATAACATGGTTGGCAGAGATATAAATAATGCCTGATGCCTGTTTCTGACCTTCTCTTTCTTCTTCTTGTTTCCAATTCCCGCAAGAGCCTGAACAATTTTTGCATCCAGATTGACCTTAATGCGTGTTCTCTCCGTACTTTTGCTCTCCCTGTTTATTCAAGCTGCAACAATAATGAAAAGGGAACCAACCGAGTCACTAATGGATCCGAGCTTTTCAGCAGGAAGACGGTCGCAAGAAACCGTCTTTAATTTGTTCACCAACCAAACTCTGCTCATTTGTGCTGATAGTCCTCCCAGCGAAATGTTCCTGATATTACGCAAAAACGAAATCAAGGTCTTTGCCACGGACAACCAAACGGAACAGGCGTACGAGGTTAGAAACCGAGCCGATTTCCAGATCCACGACGTGGGCAAGCTCATGAAAAACGTTGGCAATATCTTTCGGCTTTCGCAAACCGGTGAGATTGTCTACTACGACGAGGATCTCCACCAATGGTACCTCCACCAATTCAAGAAGCTGTCCGAAGAAGAACGGTGGCAATCAGGCACCAGAGTGGCTGTCACGTGGTGCTTTGACAACACCAACTCAGGAGATGGGTACGTTGCGCCCACGTTTGAGACCCAGTTGGCTGCAAGCGCAGGAACTGGGATTACAGGTAGTCTCCAGGGAATTTTCAACATTCAAGGAACTGTTTTGCTGTTGGCTTTTGGAAGTTCTTTGGCCAACAGTGTGACGTTCATGGGTTCCTATACTTGCAATGTTAAGGCGGGCCAGTACTGCCAGTTCTTCCTTCGACCATACTACTACGAAGTTCCAAAAGGAAGAAGAGTCCATGTGAAATACCAGAAGGGAAAGGGTTTAGTAGAACAAGCCAAATGGGAAAACACCCCTTCATTCCATACATATTGGATCGGCCAGCCTATTCCAGAATGTGCAATTAGCACAAGTCCTTCAATTTGCGCAGGAATTCGTACTCGTTTAGGAATATAATTTCGCAGTCTAATCAACATCTTGAACCCAGTCTTCCACTATGAGTGAAAAACACCACGCAGAATACTCTAGCTTCGCGGGCTCCAAATCAGAAACCCTCCAGACTGTTATCGACTCGTACGAGGCTCTTTCGGCAGATACTACAAACTGGGTAGCCAACCTTGCAAATGCCTCTTCCCTCCTCTGGCACGCCTACCATTCCATGAATGTCCCTGTCAACTGGGCTGGATTCTACGTGCTAGATCCTGAGACGCCAGGCCAGCTTATCTTGGGTCCGTTCCAAGGAAAGGTGGCTTGTCAGACCATTCTCTTTGGGAAAGGTGTCTGTGGAAATGCTGCATCTCAGAAGAGTACCCAGTTGGTTCCAGACGTCAACCAATACCCCGGACATATTGCGTGCGATGGAGAAACGAACAGTGAGGTTGTGGTGCCAATTGTTCTCGATGGAAAGGTTGTGGGAGTGTTAGACATTGACTGCTTGGCAAAAGATGGATTTGACGAGGAAGACCGCAAGTTTTTGGAGGAGTTGGCGACGAAGATAGCTGGAAGTAATAAGTGGTGATAACTGTGATGGTGGTAAAGTTGGTCGTAGTGTATTGAGACAGTTGTCAGGTCAAAAGAATCCAAGAATGAAAAACAAAAACAGAAAATGTGACTGGGGTGTTGAAAAAGAGGGGATTTTCTATGGAGTTCCTGACTTTGTTGAGTCCTGTTAGTATAGTGTTCACCCAGCTAAGGATTCGTGTCCAATTTTATTGCTATTCACAATATAATTCACAATATTCGATCTTAAGGATGTAACATCTCAGATCCAGTGGCGAAGTTGAAAATTCGGATTTCTTATTCTGGATTAGCTACTTCACTTGTTTCATTGATGTTATACCCTTCAATCAGAAATCAATCATACATTTCTCTTGGAGCTTAAGACCTTGTATGGATTGAAATAATATGTTGCCTTGTCCCTGCGCTCATTTATGACGACAAGGCATTGTCGAGAATCTTCCGAAAATTACTAGAAACCAAATACAAGTGCTTCAGCTAAATTTAACGTCAAAAGGAATACATTGATAATCTCAATGTACTGCTTCTAAAGACTCGCAAAGCATGGCCAAGAACCTCTCGCGCATTCAAGAATAAGAAAATAACACAAGGAGTGGCTAGATAACGAAAGAATTCGTTGCAGCCTCCTCTCTCCTACACTGTTATTTTTTGTCTCATAAAAAAATACATAAAGTTGCTATAAAAAATGAATTAAAATGATCAACGACGAGCACATCTTCTGCACCGTCTTCTTCTCTTTCTACCAGCACCCTCAGAACGCTTCTCTCCATCCTTTTGCTCTTCAGAGGTGACTTTCTCTTTACCAGAGGGAATGTGTCTTTCAACATTTACAACTGGAGCAGTAGGCTTGGAGAGAACAGTGGCCCATTTTTGGCCAAGTTGAACTGCGTGGGGCAGGACAAATTTCTTGGGTTCCTGGTAGAAAGGAACTTCACACGGAACCTTAGGAGAGGCAAGGACAAAAGCCCATTTCTTGCCAGGCTGAAGTGCATTTTTCACGACGGCCCTTGGTTCCTTGACAATGTTAGAAGACAGAG